>VVHJ01062828.1:0-44650 GCA_015107715.1 Tylochromis polylepis | reverse complement strand
TTGTCTCACTCCCATTTCTTCTTGTTGCATGTTGAAGCTCTTCTTGGAACCTTGTTAAGATCCAACCATGCAAAATATGATTTTTTTTGCCATTTTTCAAGTGGTCTTAAACTTTTGATCAGGACTGTATGTTTTTTATGAATTTATACTTTAGCATTCAGAGATTTACCTTCAAACCTTAAAAGCTTGTCAGTACACAATTTTAAAGTCGTGTTCCAACAGTTAAGTAGCTGACCTTTAAAGATTATTATTAGATGAAATAAGTTATTTTAATATAAAAGTTTGCAAAGGGATGCTAATTGAGTAATTGTAATATAATGACTGTTTACTGCTTTGCTTAGGGTGCCAACATTTTTGCATTGTTTATATTCACTTCTGCTTTAATGCCAAGCTCCATTGCACAACCACAACAAATATGAATCAACCACGCAAAAGCCATAGAAATGCATTTTTCTAATGGATGCTGGTTCTAGTGATTTCACAGGACCATCTCGCAGTATTGATGAATCTGTTTTTCTGTCACAAATGAAAATATGAAATTCAGCTTGTAAATAGCTGTGTGTTGCTGCATGATTATTTTCCATTAATTTTTCTCACCTTTTTTCTAGGCTGTGTATGTTTTTTTAATGCCTCTGTGTGTGGACTATCAGAGAACTTGGAGGATGCATTAAATATGGATTGCATCATTCAGAATATCAGTTTCAGCTTGTGGTCACATTAATAACTATTATTATAAGTTCCCTGCTGTGTTGTTTTTGCTGTATGATTTGAAGCAATATGTGAAATGTTTATACTAAACGTATGGAAAGCTTCAGTGTCAGAGTCAGATAATGTGCATTCTTCGCTTATTAGATGTGCTTAAACTTTGGTTAAACTTTATGTGACCTTGCATGTTGTCAAAGAAAACATTGTTGTGTATGGACTCCACAGGGAAAAGCTTTAAGGTGGAGGAGGGGATTATATAAAAGGGTTAGGGCATTAGTGTCAGCAGTAGAGCTGTCAAATAAAAACCAGTCTGTCTACAAGAGGGAAAGCGCTCTGATTTGTGATTTGGGTGAAGTTATACTAATTTTGACCTGAAGATTGAACCATTAGTTACAACCAAAAAGCTGGAAAAACAGGCCCAGAAAATGAAACCAAAATTTCATAAGCCACACTTATAAGACACAAAGATTTTCTTTTTTTTTTTCTCAAAAACTCAAATCAGTGTGGAAAAAAATCTGCAAAGACTTAATAGCTTAGAGTTTGGTCCAACACCATCACACAGTAAATTTAAGAAGTCATGAATGATAGTTATCTGTCCACTTTCTGCCATCCTGTCTCTTTATAGATACTATATCTAACAGAGATATCTGTTAGATATAGTATATGGTACAGTAGACCCTGATGTGCATGGATTTCTATAACAATAAAGTGTGCCAGTGAGGTCGATCTCTGTGGTGTGAATGTGGATGCCACTGCACATCTATTCCTGCCTCTGGTTACTGACAGCTGTGGGAGTGGCAGAGCGACATCAGAAACACTGCACAATCCTATTTCAATCCAGTGATGCCAGGTGCAAGTGGTAGCTCCCTCAAATTGCTAAATGTACTGTAGGCAATCTTGACACATCACACTAACTAACTCCCCGCATGGTCATTTGTTTTCAAGCAAGAAGATAAAGAGATGATACAGCAAAACCTAACCTTATATTAGGGATGTTGTAACAACAGAGCATATCATTGTTGTATTTGAAAAATGCTTTAATAATGTCTTTTTAACATCAATAATAATAAGTCTAAAAGTGTAGTAGTTTAAAAACTATATTAAACCATGTCTTTTATTTCCATTTCCTTCCAGGACAATACATCAAATATTAATTATTCTTATTCAGAAATATATGCTTGATATTCTGTTCAATGCTAAAACTTTAACAATAAAAAAGTTTCTTTTTCTATGACCACAACTGAGCTGTGGAGATAATGTGAAGGGACTTTCAGTGATAGAGCTCATGTCCAGTAATTAAACTTGTGAAATGAAAGATATTTGCACATTCAAATATTTTTTCATTGACCAAGTAGAACTCATTTCAACATTTTTTACAAGGTAACAGAACTCTCTTTTTTTCTGATGAGACAAAGTATTGTTAAAGCCCTTTTTCATACATCCTCAAACCTAAATCTTGAAAACCCCAAACATTATTACATATTATGTAATATTCAATTTGCAAAAAGGATTTCTGCATAATTTCTTAAACTATAATCCCCCAGAGTGAAAAAAGAACTACATGCTGAGCAAAAAGAGTCACTAAAATGGATTCACATCCTGAGTGTGAAATCAAGAATTGCATCACCGTTGTTTTATTACTGCAAAAGTCTCAGCAGATACCATCGGACTTTGATTATAGCTGTAAATAACTGGTGTTGCATTTTGAATAAAGTATTTTTAAAAATGCCTGCTTGGTTTGGGTCCACATGACCACATTACAGTAAGTGCACTTGTCCATGTAAATGAGCATTTGCAGTCTTGACGTGCTTCTCACGTGTGAGTCTCATTCTTTGGCCAGGTGAATGCTGAAGCCACCACAACATTTTCCAGCACTTGTGAGGAAAGGCTGCACAATGACACCAAGGACAATGCTCCATAGGCTCTGCAGCCAGCGAGTGCCAATAAGGAGACACTGGATACAGGGACTAACCAACCTGTCACAGAGGAGAACACAAAAATTACAAAGAAAATCATTTAAATCACAGGGAAAAAAAAGTTAGCTTTTTTATTTTTGTTTTAATATGTAACAGCAATAATTTCCTATTTCTAATTTCTCATGTTGAATTGATATATAACACTGTGATATAACACCTGTTTCGCAACAAGTACGTCCCAGTTTTCCATCATCATTTTAGTCCTTCTAGATTCGTTGCAGTTACAGTTAAGAAAATCTACTGAGTGAAGAGATTAGTACTTATATGGCATCTTAAAGTTATTATAATACAGAAAAGCTCTGAAAACACCGAGCTTCCCAAAACAAAATTGAAGGGGGGCTTGACTCAGACCCATCCCACCTTTCAGCAGTCGTGTCTTTCAGACTTCACATAACCACAAGGTTTTAATTGACATCATGGAGGTCATTTCTTTGAACGATTTGAAAGCTCCCTCCAGGCCACGGAAGATATCACCCATGGAGTGACACTTTAATAGCATTATAGAAAATATTTCACCATCAATATTTCTCAGATTCTTGTCTCATCTCCAGAGGGATCAGGTGGCTCTTTAGCCTTGAGGCCGGAGGTTCGGATATGTTTTGATGACCGTGTGCCAATTTAGGGAGCCAGAGAACACAGGCAAATTGCACACGTCAAACACTATTATTTAGTGTTTGTAATATGTCTGTTAACAGGATGGGGACTTATGTTGGCATTGCTCATTTCTGTGTCAGTTTATAATTATAACAACCATTATGGAGGAGGATGTTTTATTCTCTGACCTCAGCTGTATGTGTCAGTCTTAGGAAGGCTTAGTCTTTTATGATGGTTAGAAAAAAAATTAGACTGAAGAAAAATGCTCCATTTGTCTAGTTCCTGCTACTATACCACAGTATGATGTGTACTGGGAAAAAATGAAATGTACTGTAGTGCATTCTTTCACTGTTGTGCTTGCAGGCTCAATAAGAGGTCACCAAGGGTCACCTGTACATCACATTAATTGCAGAAAAGCAGAAAACAAAAATCTTAATTACTAAACCAGAGATCCAAGTCTAAACCTACCAGATATGAAGACAGCTGAAGATGGCAAACAGAAGTCCAGAGATTATTGACACAGGAATGGCAAAAAATACTGTGACTATCCGGTAAATCCAAATCCTAGACACTTCAAACAGGGCATGGCTCCAGATCCACACTCTGTCACCACTCCGCACAGATACCGGCTCAGCTATAACATCCTCAAATGTCACCTAAAGACACAAAGAGAAACTGATGCTAGTGCTACCAAGGTAAAATAGCTAGTGTTCTTTGGGGTCTTGATTCAATTTTTGCAGATAAATTATGTCCACTAGAGAGAGGGGCAATCAGTAAAGCAGCTTTTTGGTCCCATGTGTCAATTTTTAAGTGTTTTCTGTTTTTTCAGCTAATGTGCTGCATGACAAATGTACAAACAGACCATAAGATAAAGTCTAATAGAGCTATTGGAGAAAGAATGCAATACCTTAAGGCAGTCATTGATACCTCGGGGGTCTCTTGCATTAATCAGAGGCTTGGTATCACTGATTTCCACTAGTGTAGACGTGTGAATGTTTTCCTCTTCTTCCATAGCAGGAGTGGCCTTCCACAGCGTCTCACGTTGCTCCCCATTTTCAAAGTCTTCAGGGTCACTGGAGTCCCCCAAATCTATATCCACTTCCTCTGAATCGTCCCCTTTCATCATGGTGTTAATTTAAATGCAAAAAAGCACAACCAAAGAAAAACAGAATGGGAAATTGTTACTTTAGTAACACTCCAGACTGTGTGAGGCCATTGACTGGAACAGCCCAGCCGGCTGTGCGGGAAGGTTATATTGGGAACATTACAGTGCCCTGGGTGGTATTTGCAGATGGTCTTTCAAGTGAAGATCATTTTCCTCTGCTGTGGGTAAGATATGGGAGGAGGATATAAATACTATGGGCATGAACGGAGATAGCTCTGTATACACTGATACACCCAAGTGGGACAGACAGACACTAAAGTATAAAGGTCAGTTCAGCTTTATTTAACTGGCAACTATAAACAATATAAATCAATTCAGGAATCTGTGCAATGCAATAACCTCACAGTCTCATAGACTGTAAGCAAATGATTTCCTTCATCGTTTTACTTTAGTTGTTTGTAATACAACAAGGCAGAGATGCAGAACCAAAAAAGATTTCAACCAAACATATGCAGTGATACTGGAATTCCTGTCTTGCTGTTTCTAAAATGTTATTCATTTCCTAGTCTCCACTACTTCTGAATCTAAAAAGCCTTAAACTGCAAGACAATACTGCCCCTGTCTGGCCTTTTATGGAAATTAACAACTTTGCTTTGCCTCATTCCTAATCTAAACACTGACATGCTATCCAGTTCTGTACAAGTAATATTTAAATCATGGTTCACTGCTATCAGTAGGTCAAATACTCATCCACCCAGTTGGACCACATAAGATACATAAAACTAAGCAACACATACACAAGAGTTACTAAGAAACAAAATCTATACAATAAATATTGATAAACAATATATGTAACACAGTTTTAATGAACATTTACCAATGTATTTATCAAAAGAACCAAAAACCATAATAAACATGTTGTGTATTAGTGTTATCAGTGTGTGAGCAGCTCTGTGAGTATTTGAATGTTAGGTGTATGATGTTGTACAATGTAGAACCTAAAATAAAAAAGCTTATACCAACCAGGCAAATAGCATGGTGCTTGGTGGATGGAGAGAGAGCAAAAACTGAGGCAGCCAGCTTTTAGAGATGGGCCAGGAGCTCCCAGTTGCATTCATTAACTCTAACAGGGGCTATCACAGTGCATACATTAGGATTTACATAATGGCAGCCCACAGTTCCTACCAGACATTCCATGGGTTGCCTAGCTCAAAACTAAATGAGTTTAAGATGAGCAAATTGAATATAATGAGCAAAACTTAACATATTTAATTTCTTAAGAACATAGCAGTGGTCTTTCTGACTTACTAATCAAAGTTTAATTAGACAATTGTATATAAGTGGCTTGACGGTTGTAGATGGTGTTCTGACCAAGAGGTTACAAAATGTGAAAGAATGAATTAAACTTTTTGCAGTATGAAATGGTAGACTGTCTCTAATGGTTTTAAATGGATGATGGCTTCTGTAACTTTTATCACCATTTTCCTTTATGTCCAAAAAAAGAAAAAAAAAGCACATACAAATTGAGGTGAGTAATCACAGATTGATCAATATTAAGAGCAATGCATTAAAAAGTTTTGCTCTTTTTCAATACTGAAAAACTGTTTAAAGAAGCAAGGAAAATAGAAAAAGAACAAGCCTGATGTGAAAGACTGAATGGACATGATACTACGTAACAACCTGCTATCAAGTATGTAACAAACTGTACATTTGTTCAGAGTTGGGGATAAGTGCTCTACTCTGTGATGAGCACTGAACGGTCTCCATGGTAATGATAATTTCTGCCTGCTGGATGGAGATAGAGAGAGAACACAGTGTATGGATGACAGTGAATTTCCTGTGTGGGTGCAGGAGACAATGGTATGCTAATGGACTGCACACTTCACCAGATGGGGTTTGTTTGTTTCCGGCTTCACAGGTGAGGTCAGCAGACAGTGAGTGTATGTGTGAAGAAGCAAGATAGGGAGAGAGGGGATAAGCAACCATGAGGGAAAGAAAAAGAAAAAGAGACACAAATATCCCAGCTCACTGAATAATGCTATTCTTACCCGAAGACTACACATGATTCTGGGGGCTTGCAAGATAAGATAAGCTTCAGCTAATAAACAAATAATTGGGAGCAGTACTGTCCTTGTCATGTTTACTGCAACATATTTTTTTAATAAATTTGTATGTAATAGTTGGAGCACAATTTATACTTTTTATATAACAAATTACAGTACTTCCCTTCTTTTTATATAAATTGCATGTAGTACAAAACAGTGAAGAAATGGTGTAACAGTTTAGGTATTTTTAAATACAGTAAATTTAAAGCAAAAAAAAAAGAAAGAAAGAATTTTAGGAGAAAATGTTATTTTCAGATTTTATTAATATGAGGGTTTAAGGGTTCAAGGATGATAATTTTGCTTGGCAACACATGTATAGCAGCACAGTAGCTTCCATTTATGAGTTAATTCTTTCATAGTAGGGTATAATGGCAGTCACAGCTCTGATACAGAGCAGCAAATCAAATGCTCTTTTGGACTTTCTTTTATTCATCCTTCTAAATGAAGCGAAGTGTCAGAGGGCCCAGCCCCCATAGTCAGGCAGCAGATTTCACGACGATTTCTCTGTAGAGGACCACGTGAACTATCACCTCATCTCTGATGGTGTTGATTTTTTAACTTCCTGTTTCCTGTTTAGTAAACCTTTTATATGAGGACTGCGTAGATGTGGTTTGATCAGATTTGGTCGAGAGTGACCCAGTAATATACGCACACAGCCCGGCAACTGTCATTACATTCGGAGTCAAATTTTGCTAAGTCCCAGCTGGCACGTGGAATTATGTGAAATCCTCTTTTTCACTGATGTCCACCTACTTCAGACTAGTAGGAAAAAACAAAGACAACGAGCACCGTTTTGTTACAACTTAAATCAAATTTGATCATGCATGCTGTGTTCAAGTATTTGTAAAAGCAAATATAATGTGGAAGAATGCTGCATTATCACATCATTTTCCCTTATAGACTAAAAGAGAGGAAAACTGTGCAAATCACAGACACACAATAAAGAAATTCATGTCACTGAGTGGAGAAATGTTATGTTTGCTTTAAATAATCTAATATTGTAACTCCAGCTAAAGCTCAGATCCTCTTCTGCCAGCAGTAGCAATTTATGTGGGGCACAAGAGATGTCAGACAGTGTTCCTCCTCAGCACCTGCTGGTCCAGCTGTTTTCAGTACAATAGGTCAGACTGACCGTTATGTCATTATTCCCACAGTATCATGTATGAACATCTGCAGGTCAGCAAAACAGCTCTGATATGAAGCTCTGGCATCCCCAACACTTGGCATGAATATATAACAGAAAAGCTTAAAATATCCATCCATCCAGTCAGCCAATCTTTTCTGTTTATTCAGTTTGGGGTCTCAGGGGGGCTGGAACCTAAGCTTAAAATATTTAAAAAATATATAAATAAAGCATTTGGCAACACTGGTTCAAATATGGTAGATTGGACAGAACTAGTTCGATGAAAAACAGCTGATTCCTAACCACCTATGTTATGCTAAGCAGAGGACTTCCTGTCAGTGAAGCACTGTTGCTCTTGCTGCTGCTGTCTAAGCAGGATTATCTGAGCGAATTATTTGATTTTACATAATTTGACCAGATGTGTCAATTTGCAGCCAATTTGCAGAGCTCCTTACATCTTATCACATGCCTAATTTGCGTTCCTATGGTTTGAGAGGCTAAATGGAGAGGGTAAAAGCAGAAAGCGAAATGACTCATTAAAGCCAGTTTCAAAAAGGAAATGCAGAGCAGAAATGGAAATGAAAGGGAGGAAAGAAATCGCCATTTTAAATGTCAGAAAAATAATCTGATTTTTGAATCCACTGACTTATTTCTCTTTTTAAATTATATTTTCAAAACGTTTTTAAAAATCATTTTTTACATTTTGTATTCAAAGAGATTTTTTATTGAGTGTTTAATGTTGCTTTCCATAACTCAATTTTCTATTTGAATTATTTATTATTCAAATTATTATTTGGATGAATTGTTTATTTAGAAATAACTTTTATAATACTTTTTTAAAATTTCCATTAAAATATCAATCAATGAGTTACTTTAATAGTGTCTAAATGAATGGAACAGTTTATGAAGTGATTTGTAAATGAATTTACCAGAGCATAATGTTATTGCACAAGTTATTATTAATTCATGAAATTTGTCATTGCAATTTTCGCATATGCTGGGGTCCTGTGAACAGTTTAACATAAATACTATCAACAGTGGAATGTACAATAAATAAGATATACGTGTCATAACACAAATTTAAAAATTACATAAATATAACACAACAAAAGTAATCTAGCACAAATCAAGTTTATCAATAGCATTTTTGTTTTACATTCTTTCCTTCTTTTTGGACAATAATTATTCTATCGATCGTGAATGAACTGGGCAGGAGGTTATGCTCTGTGAACACTGTGAACAATGTTAAATACCTGTTGTGTTAGTTTGTACATGCACTTCTGAGGAAACTCTGGGAAAATGTTGTTACTGTATAGGAGGAAGGTCTGGCAAAATAATTTGGTTCACGCCATCTGACAGCACCATCAATCAAACCTTCTCCCTTTGATTCTTCTGAAGTGATTTTCCCAGTATTATGTCAGAGCATCATTCATCATTTTGTGCAACACCAAAGCAGGCCTTTCAGCAAACAAACAGCATTGGGTATAGAAAGTCTTTTCAGCATACTTACTAGTTATCTGTAGTAAGATCTGTAGATTTTAGTGCAAGTGCAGGAATCCATGCTGGGTGGAATTGTATCCACCCAGCATGCAGATAACTGCCAGCCAGATAACTTTGTAATGCAAGTAACGGCATAATTGTATCTGTAATGTAATGTAATTACTGAATTTATTATAGTAAGGCATTACATTAATGTGTTACTAAAAAATGTAATGTGATGACCTGATGTGCTACAAAGTAATGTGCTACTTTGCAATGTATTACTTAACACATTACAAATTATTACTTAAAACATTACTTTGTGTGTTACAAAGTAATGTGTTTACTTTGTAACACACAACACTTGTAGTGGTTTGCACATTTTCCTAACAAGTGAAGCCTGTTCAATTCTGAGAGGGTACACAAAGTCCTTTCAGGCTGTGTCAGGAAGGGCGTCATTAAACAAAACAAAAAAAACAAAAAAACAAAACAAAAATCAAATTCCAAATCAAACATGTGGATCTGCTGTGGTAACCCCTGGTGTATAAGGGAGCAACCAAAAGTAGCTACTTCATGACCTACAAGTCATAGTCATCAAAAATGAATTTTTATATTATTTGTAATAAGTATATGACCTATTACTTTTTAAAATTTAAATTACAAAAAGAATAGATAAATACAATTGTTAAAAAGGAGTAACAATATTGTCTATTTTTTTTTAAATATCCTCTACAATAGTCCTTTGTTCCGCTTTGTCCAGTTGTCTCTTTCCTTTGTGGACTTTCTATGAAAGCTCACCTGAACCACTTTTATTACTATGTTCCCGAGAAAACTGTTCCTGAGACCAGACTTGTCTTGTCATATCTTTTATGAAGTGTGACATAAGGGTGAAAGGTCATAACCATTCAATATTGGTTATCTGGCTTGTCCTGTGTGTATAGATTTCTCTGGATTCTGTAAATCCTTTAATGATGGGATGAACTATAAATCTTCAAATACTTTGCAATTTCACATAGAACTATTTATCCCACACACTCTTTAAGCATTTTTAAGGTCTTTTCCAGTCTGAAATGTGTTTCTGATATCAAGTTCAAAGTGTATTTTATTTTTCTTTCATCAATCAGCAGCATTTTATCATCAGTTATCTTTTTGCTTCTTCATGTTCTCCTTTCGGTTGCTCACATCAGGGGTCACCAAAGTGGATCATCTGCCTCTGTCTCACCCTGTTCTTGGTAACAATCTGCATGCCCTCCTCCACTGCACTCGTAAACCTCCTCTGTGGTCTTCTTCTTTTCTTCTTGCCTGACAGCTCCATAGTTAGCATCCTTTGTGCAGTATATTCATTATCCCTCTTCTGCACATGTTCAAACCATTTCAGCCTTGTCTTTTTAACTTTGTCTCCAAAAGACTCAAGCTGAGGTGTCTCTCTGATATACTCACTTCGAATACTGTCCATCCTGATCACAAAAATCTTAGCAACTCTGCCACGTCCAGCTCTGTCTCGTCTTTTTATCTTTGTACTGCATTTTCCGATAAATGTAGGGATCTAAATGTTTTGAAAGTCACTGCATTTTGTTAATTATCTGAGATGGCCTATCCCGACGTTTTTGGTGTTGCTGATACCTTAGTAATCATGAGAAAACATGATGACGCACAAGCATGCGTGCAGAGACACACACACATATCTTAGTGAGGACATCTAATTGAAATAATACTTTCCCTAGCCGCTTACCCTAACTCTAAAATTCAAAAATGAACGCCTAACCCTGACCCTTAGCCTAAACCTAACCATAACCTAATTGTAACACTAACACTAAAACCACATTTGAGCCTCAAAAATGCCTTCAAACTTGTGGGGATGGGCATTTTGTCCCCATAAGTGACTGTTGGTCCCCGCAAGTATAGTAGCATGCCAATGTTCTGTCCTCACAAAGATGTCTAAACATGCACACACACACACACACACACAAACACACACATGGTGAAAACAACGCCAATGTTATCAGAGGACTAACACTCTGCAGCACTTACTTGAACGCGTTTACAGCCAGACACCATAAAAAGGCAGCGTTATCTCACTTTTAACATATCCAGATGTCTATAAATTGGATTTCAGTTACTGTGTGTATGCTTGCCTTTGTGTGTGTGTGTGTGTGTGTGTGTATGTCTCATCACATTTTGTGTATTGTGTGTGTTGAGGAGTTATCTGTTCTGCTGCCTTTCAGTATGCAGTTGTCACTCTTCCAATTGTTATTTCTCTCTTTAATATCTCTGCAAATCACCATGTATTTAATTTAGTGGTTTACTGATTTATCTTTTCATTTGTCCACATAAGCATGTCTGCCCGATGTTATCCCTAAAGTCTAATCTCTGTGGGAAAGCTGTGCATAGCCTCAAAATATTCACAACAGAGAAATTATCAGAAACATTAAACAGTCTCTAATGTCTTATCTAAATAAGTAGAACATAAATAAATATCCAAGTTTAATAAGAATAACTTCATACACCAGAAGTCAATTGCCAAACTGATCATAAGTAAATACAGAAAAATACAAATTCTTTTGCTGTTAATCTGCTCATGTACTCATATTAAGGGGTATTAGAGACAACCACTTCATCTATTATGAAACTGCATTTTCTGCTTATATAATGGTCTCAGTTTTACTTACAGTGCTTTCATAAGTGGGCACAAGCAGGACACGGAGGTCAGAAACCACAAATTCAAACCCACAATGTCTGTCCTGAGACAAAATGTCAATCAGAAATTGGGCAAATGAGTGTCTTTAGGCAGGTATCAAATTTCTTATGCAAACAAAAATATTTAGTCACCTATTACAGAAAGTAAACTCAAGCATACCTTAACAATATGCCTGAAGGATTTGGGTTGGCTGTTGAATCATGGTCACAGAACAGCCTAGCAGCCCCAGTGCACCTTTAGAGGCTATTTCTGTGAAATTAATTAACTATGTGGTATATTAGTTAAAGTTAACAGAGTACAAAAGATGAAGAAGAAATGAAGACATCCAGTTTACATAACTGTATATAATTCCTGAACATTTTTTTTGCCAGAGAATAAAGTGGATCACATTTTTAGACCACCATGCTAAAAAAAAAGGTTGTATATAAATCTCATACTTATTTCTAATGTACAGTACAAACACCGTTTATCAACATTATCAAAATACCAAAAAGATTTTTGTACATTTAAATTGATAAGAAATAAAATGTTCTTGAACAAAACAAATATTTCCTCCTGTTTGTGTACAATAAATAACATTTACATAAATTCCTGGAACACAAACACAATGGGACAGCATTTGATTGTGTAATAATTACTTGTGTTGATTACTTTTTCATAAAACAGAACTATTGATTGTAGATAAAGAGTAACTTTACTTTAGGCTAGCTAATAAAATTAAAGTGTTCCTTAAGGACTCATTAAGGCTTGTTTTACCACAGAAACAACCCTTTAAAAAAAAAGTCCATTTAGTATTTCTTTGAATAGAAAAGTTTTTTTTTCTTTATGCTATCTATCACTTGTTATTACTGTGTGCAAAAATTTGCTTGTCATATTGCATACGATCTTTAAATAACTTAATCCCCATTACTTTCAATTATTTGTGGCATAACGCTGAGGTACAGTAGAGTATAATCTAACTGAACTCCTCTGGAATCTGTCCTGGTATCCTGAAACCAGTCTGTCCAGTATGATCCAGAGTGCCTCCAGAACTGGGAGTAGCAAAGCTTGGACGTGTCTCTAAACTGCAGCTGGTCCTGTTGAGAAACTGCAAGAAGTTCTCATGACCCGAGCCCTCCTGGCTGGACAATGGCAATTCCATTGGCCGAGTCGAGTAGCAGCGCCTTAGTTTACAAAGCTCTTCCCTAATCTGCCGATTTAGAAGCCCATAGAAAAAAGGGTTAATAGCAAATGAGGAATATGCCAGCCAGGTGACTGTTTCCTCCAGGTCATCGGGGATCTGGGGTGTTGCATCAAGTATCAAATGAAGGTGGAAGGCAAAATAAGGCAGCCAGCAGATTAGAAATTGCCCAACAATGACCACCAGAGTAAGAGCGGCCTTACCACCCCCGAAAGGCCGGCCTCGGGTAATCCTGCGTGGGGCATTGCGAGTTGTAATGATGGTAGTCTGACTGTTTATTGAGTCAGAGCGATGCTTCAGTTGACTGTTTGTCCAGGAGGGCAGAGGTCCATGTTGCCGGGCAGCCACACGGGCCACTTTGTAGACATTACAGTAGACAGCAAAAATCACAACTGCTGGCAGACAGAAACAGGTGACACTGAAGAGCACAGAGAAAATACGTCTGTGGTCACTGTTGCTCCAGTACAGTGAGCAGTGTGCAGCACTGACAGAGGTCAGGCTACCATAAGACTGCCATCCAAACACAGTAGACAATCCCAGCCCAGCAGAAGCGACCCACACTATCACCATCACAGCTGCAGTCAGCTTCAGCGTCATCTTGACCTCATATCGCATGGGGTGAACAATGTAGTAATAACGCTCCACGCTAATAGCTGTGATGGTGAAGATAGAGGCTGCGATGAGGATTACATTGAGGAAGACATAGATCTGGCACTCCAGCACAGTGAACACCACACCAGCAAAGTACGGGGAGCTGGACACAATGCCGAGTGGCATGATCAAGATGGCACACAGAAGGTCCACTGCACAAAGATGGCACACAAATACAAATTTCCTGAGATGAGGGGCTTTGATGACAACTACAAGAACAGCAGTGTTGGCCAGAAGTGCCAGAACATTTAGGGTCACCATGAAAAATAATCCTGCAAGGTCCTTGAGACATCTTTGTGGGTTGGGAACATTTCCCAGGTGTCTGCTGGGAGCAGAAGGCACTAGTGGCCAAGCAGCGGTGCTTTCATTGTACTCAGTCACAAATGAACTGTTTTCTTCCATGATTCATAATAAAGACTTCAGAGTTAAGAGCTGTATTCCAGTGTCTCCCATTGTTAAGCGATGAGGCCAAAGAGTTCTTCAAACATCAAAAGAAATACACCTCACTTCTGTAAAGACAAAATGAAGAAAATGATAAATACATCAATGGCAAATTTTACATCTTTTCATTTGCATCAGATGGCTTTATTTAGCAAAGCGTTACGTATTATTTAGCAAATTTGGAGCTACTTTCCACAAAGTTTTGCCTGCTTCCTGCTTCTGTATTCACCCAGTAGTTGTTCATTTTAATAATAATTGTTTGCAAGTTCTTTGATAGGAACGGGCCTTTTCACAAGTTGCTATATTGATTACAGTAAGGACAAAGAATGGTAACAATACATGCTATAAGTTACACAAAGCACTGTTAAGGGGGTTATTTAATACCTATTAGATCATCACTGAATGATAAGTTCTAAACATGTTTCCAGCTTTAAACCTGCATTCCTATAACACAGCTTTCCATATGTAGTCTCAAGGCATGAGTTGAGATAACCCTAATGACATCACTACAACGTCATTAGCCGTTTAAAAAAGCACATCCAGAGCCACAGAAGGCAGTACATACAACAGTTTTTAAGGTACTAACTGATTAATTATACTAAAATATTACATTTATTGTCAAATTGATCATAACTCATCTCACTAACTGTATCTGACATACTCTGCAGTGTAATATATAAATACAAACACCCAGGAACACCCACTACAGCCCTCATCAAAACACACAGACGTTCACCTTATTAGTTAGGCTGTTTAAGATGGGACACATTTTGTCTCTATAGTGAGGGAGAAACATGATCAATAGGAATAATTCATGGAGGACACTGTGTTTCTCCTCCATCCATCCCCATCCTTTAGAAATGAAAGATAATGAGCGTGCTTGTTTTAGCCCAGCTGCAGTGAACTGCCTGCATTGATTAGTATGTATTCAGTGTCACCCTTCACCATACCATCAAAGAGGAGCCCTTAAACCAGAATACGTCTGACCCCTAATCACTGAGCAATCTAGAAACAGTATATAAAACAATGCAGGAAATGTAACATTAATGCTTTTACATTTACTTTCACGTCTGTGCTGCCTTTCATGTGTCTCCCCATAAATGTATCTAACTATCTTGTTCTGATAATCATAATCAGGTTTCAGGCTGTGGAGGACGCTGTGTCCTAAATACATGTGCTCTCTATCCACCAGTTATCCACTGATTCTCTCTGCTGCTGTAATCTTCTATGGTGACAGCTATTGGCATGCCACGTTTGCACTGAGATTTATCCCCAGGAAGGACTAGTACATGTACGTTCTCATACACATTATGTAAGGCTGTCCTCGTTCTCATCATGTTCCAGTTGCAGCTCAGCATGTGATATTCTTCAGTCCACAAATTACTTCTGAACTGGTTTATCTTTTCTAGCCACTACTCAGTTTCACCTCGTTTGATTCTCCAAAACATTTGTAGTTATGTCTGATTTTATCGCTCCTCTTGCTTTTTGTCAAATAAATCATTTTTAAAAGCCAAAAAAGGTCTTAAAAACCATTTTGCTGTATTTAAGCTTACATAATGTTAGTGATAAGCATTTATTCCATTATATGACTTTTCTGTTAAATTTGAATTCCACAAATATGCAATTTAATTTATTTCAGAAGTTTTAACTTAATAGTTCTAAACTTAACACAAGAAATTGAAAATGATGACCAATTTTAACTAGATTTAAAAATTAGGTCTCCAATAACTGTTAACTCAGCTCATTCTGATACAAAATAAATGACACTTGAACATGCAGCTGCAAAACTCCATCCATGTGCTACGGTATGTTGAAATGCTGAAATGAAATGCTGTTCATAAGTTTAGGTTAATAATTTAATTCATCCATTTATAATAAATTCACTAGGAGGCAACATTTCATCAGCTTGTAATATACTTGGACTTTGTGGGTTTTAAATGCGTAGTGAAGCCTATGAATTGATGTACAGTTATATTCTTAACTAGCTTCATCTATCTGGTTTTTCTAAATGCATCATGACATAATTTGAAACACTTTTTTATTTCTGGCATGGCTCAACTTGGTGTTAAACTTCCTCAACTTCAAGAAAAAAAATTAAGGCAGTGTCAATGAGATTTGTTAAACAAATTCTAACAATTTCAGGAAGTGTTACATAACTAAACGTCTCAACCATTTAATCTGATATAACAAAATAAATCAATGAAATAAGTAAATATTAAAGTAAAACAAAACACTCAAGAGTCTATTGCATTTCACTTTAAGCAATGAACCAAACAAATAGAATAATATATATTCTTTCACATCAAAGTTAAGAGTTATGTAACAAATAGCTATATACTTACATCAAAGCACTTTTATTTTGAAAATTGGAGGTCCTTAAAAAGTTCTTGTAAAGCAGAAATCTTCCAAAACACTCTGATGTTTCAGAAACTTTGAAAAGCATCAAACTGAGTGCTCAGGTGTTGTTGCAGGTTCATAATGGTCCACAGGGAAATATCCTGCTGTGTTGCAACTTCTCATGAAAACAGCTGATTTCCAACAGGAAAAAAAAAAAAGGCTTTTGAGGCTTGATAGAGGACCCCTGGGAGGGCTGAGGGTATTGGAGAGAGGTGATGTGCTGTGAGTCCACTGAGGCAGCCCAGCTAGCCTGAGGGAAAGGAGGGGGAGGGGGAGGAAGAGGGTGAGGAGCCAGCATTTGGTTGTTCAAATCACATCTTTCAAGCGAAGATGACTGCATCAAACCGCCTCCCACTGACATTAACCATGTCCCACACACACTGTCTTTCATCAGTCAGTCAGTATGTGGCTTTGACTGTTACACACTGTTCTTGTTCTTACACTTGCTCCTCTATTCTCTTCATAGCTCCAGAGAATGAGGACACTGGTGTATTAGTTGAATGTAATGACTCAATTACCATTTAACACACAGTACTTCCTTAATTTAGTTAAGTGAGTTTCTTTCTTTTCTTTTTTTGTTTACTAAAATAATAGTCACCTTTCACAACCAGTGGAGTAAATCAATACTACAACAGGAGAAACAGGGGTCAGTACTGACATCTGTTGGCTGAGGAGGAAACAATACCGTAGGTTACTGTGCTGATAGAAGAAAAGTTACAATAACTGAAAACATATCAGCTGCAAAACTTTATTGTTTGTTAGAGTGAAGCACAGAAAACACATGACAAACATTTTGAAACAATTATCACATACAGTATACCTTGAAACACAGTATTACCTGCAATGCACAAGTTGGAAAGAACAACAGGGCAAAAATGAGACCCCTGTCCTGCTTACACATATAAAGGTCAGCTGACTGACTGATTCGAGCTTAACAGGTTATTAACCAGTAACCACTGTCTTAAATACAGTAAGAAAACCTAAATAAGAACACTTGTTTACAGTAATAATGATTACATATGTGGCAGTTTATAGTGCTATCGAATGCCTGGGTGTGGCCACCAAGTGACACTCTGAAAACAACCTAATAGACATTAACTGCTGTCAACGTAAAAATATATATACTTATCATTCTTAAAAAATAAAGTACTAGCTTTTAATGCTGAATGAACTATAGTGGATCAAAAAAGGCAATCTGTGACCCATTTCTATCAGACATGACATATGTGTGACCAAAAGACGAACATGAAAAAAGGTGAACGACTATAACTGAGAGTCACTTGTCATTGCTCCGTCATCAGGCAGAAGCGAGGCATCTTGGCAAAAGCTTTGCTCAGCATTAGCTCTGTTTTCTGTTTTACCCAACCCCAGTCTCTTCTTCAATAATTTATCCTCATTGTTCAACTTTGTGCGGATTGCGGTTTTTATTTGGCTGCTGTCAACACTGAACTTGGCTGCCACATGATCTGCAGGAAAGAAACAGAAACCTCTGGTTATCAAATTTGTACATACAGTGGTGTGAAAAAGTGTTTCCCCTCTTCCTGATTTCCTAGCATTTTGCATATTTGTCACACTTATATGCTTCAGATCATCAAACAAATTTTAATATTAGACAAAGATAACCCAAATTTTTAAATGATGATTTCATTGATTAAGGGAGAACAGTTCTCCAAACCTACCTGGTCCTGTGTGAAAAAGTAATGGCCCCTCTTGTTAAATCATGAATTTACTATGATTAACCACATTTTTTGGAAAGTTTTTTACTAAAGACACTCAGGCCTGATTACTGGCAGACCTGTTGAATCAAGAAATCACTTAAATAGAACCTGTCTGACAAAGTGAAGCAGGCTAAAAGATATCAAAAACAACACATCATGCCAGCATCTACAGAAACACCTGAGAAACAAAGTCAGAGACATCTGTCAGTCTGGAAAGGGTTACAAAGCAATTTCTAAGGCTTTGGGACGCCAGTGAACCAGAATGAGCGCCATTACACACAAATGGAAAAACTTGGAACAGTGGTGAAGCTTCCCAGGAGTGAGCGGCCACCAAAATGACTCCAAGAGCACGTCAATGCACGTCAATCCAGGAAGTCACAATAGAACCCAGAACAACATTAAATTACCCCAGGCTTCACATGTCTCAGTCAAGGTCAGAGTTCATGATTCAACAATAATAAAGAGACTGCGCAAAAATGGCATCCATGGGAGAGTTTGAGGAGAAAAACCACTGTTGACCAAAAAGAACACAAAGACTCATCTAATATTTGCCTGAAAACATCTTGATGTTCCCCAAGAACTTTGGGAAAATACTCTGTGGACTGACGAGACAAACGCTGAAACTTTTAGAAGCGTGTGATCCAAAATATACCAGCAGGTCCACCTCTGAAACTAACACAGCATTTCAGAAACATCATAGCAGTAAAATATGGCGGTGGCAGTGTGATGGTCTGGGGCTGTTTACTTCCTCAGGACCTCGAAGAGTTGCTGTGGTGAATGGAACCATGAATTCTGCTGTCTACCAAAACGTCCTGAAGGAGAAGGTCCGGCCATCTGTTCCTGACCTCAAGCTGAAGAACAATTCAGGACAATGATCCAAAATACACCAGCAGGTCCACCTCTGAATGGCTTAACAAAAACAAAATGAAGACTTTGGAGTGGCCCAGTCAAAGTCCTGACCTGAATCCGATTGAGATGCTATGGCATGACCTTAAAAAGGTGGTTCATGCTCGAAAACCCTCCAGTGTGATTAAATTACAACAATTCTGCAAAGATGAGTGGGCCAAAATTCCTCCACAGCACTGTAAAACTCTCTTTCTACTTTTAAACCCATCTGTTCACAACTGCTACCCTTCATTATAACTTGGTCTTAGCCTATTGTTACCTTGATTAATTTGATAGTGGAGATTTTATTTTTTTTACCATATGTTTTTATTTTGCTGTACTAATGTAAGGTGACCTTGAGGGTCTTTAAAGGCACCTATAAATAAAATGTATTATTGTTATTATTATTAACAATATTATTATTATCATTATTATTGTTATTACTAAAACTCATTTCCAGTTATTGCAAATGCTTGATTGCAGTTGTTGCTGCTAAGGATGGCACCAACCAGTTAATAGGTTTAGGGGGCAATCACTTTCTCACATGGGGCCATGTAGTTTTGGATTATTTTCCCTTTAATAATAAAAACCTTCATTTAGAAACTGCATTTTGTGTTTACTTGTGTTACCTTTGTCTGATATTTAAATTTGTTTGATGATCTGAAACATTTAAGTGTGACAAACATACAAAAAAAATAGGAAATCAGGAAGGGGGCAAACACTTTTTCACACCACCGTATATAGCATTTACAAAGAAGGCTGATGTTTCTAAGGCATCCTTCATGTTCCATGACTTACCAATTAAACTTTTTAAAATCTCAGGTGGGAGCTGTGGCTTGTGGCAATCCTCTCCTGTAAAGGTATTCCTACGGCCCTGCAGGGAGTGGGTGGCCAGCGTTTCTCTGTCAAAAAGTATCATGAGCAGGGCTGAAGTGTACTTCTTGTAGTCTGCAATTTCTGCAATGCGCTCATAAAGATTTTTTGGCACTCGAAGATTCTCTGAGAGATAGAGGAAGTTGTGGTCATCCTGAAAAGAAAAAGAAATATCTGTTATAAAAACATTACATTTCATTAGCATTTGACTCCAAATTAACCACTTATAAAATAACGAATTACTGCTAGCCTACCTGAGCTTAAAAACAATGAACATTTTAAATGAGCACCAATGACATAAAACTTGTTCTAAGATAACAAAATGTTAATGAACTGATCAATCTGCCAACTCAACTATGTGAAGAAGGTACAAAGTATACAGCACACAGGAGCGCTGACCTCTGGTATATTAAGTCCTCTCATTTCTGCTTCAGGCTCAGTCAAGAAAGAGATAGCTTCATCAGAGTTTTGTGGTGCAACTGCTGCTTCGCCTCCATGGAGAACATGATCCAGGGTGACCCGCAGTTCATGTGCCGTGTGCCTCATCTGCATCATGAGAGTGTTCATCTCTGAAAAACATTACAAACCACTGAAGTAAAGCTGGCACAGAGTAAAGATATTCATCACATAAATTATCTCATTATATGTTTACAGCATAGACTCAGACAGAAAATTAAAAAAGACTGACAGGATCCAATTCTTCCAATCCAATCCAAAGGGCATACTTTGACATTTAAATTTTAATAAGGCCCTGTTCTTGTCATTGTTGATAAGAAATTCCCTAAAAAAGAATTCTATATTTTTGCACTAATTGTAGCTGAAGTAGCGCAATTTAAACGCAGACAAATGTTATAAACTTAAAAAAAACCCTTAATAATTAGGTTTGTTAAATAAATCTACCACTCTAGACAACTGTCATGTTGGTCAGTTTGACTTGAACTACTGTGCACTGGACTGTGTGTAGCAGCAGTTAATTACTGTGCAGTACTTGGGCAAAAACTCTTGAGGTACCCCTCATTTCTTTATATTTTGCTAGGAAAATGGAAAACAGCTGCATTGAATTACTGAAATGTGCAAACACACATAAAAATACAGTATATAGGGCAAAAACAGCTTTCTTGTCATTTAAGTAATCTTCAGGACACGTTCTGCAGGCTTCTTGAAGGAAGCTCAAAGCTCTTCTTTGGATGTTGGCTGCCTTTTGTTCCTTTCTCTGTTTTCTCCGTTGCGCACCGCTTCAGTAATGTTTGCTCTGTCAAGGCCAATCCATGACTGGCAATGTGTTTGGAATCATTGTCAGTCTGAAAAATGAAGCTGTTGCCAATCAGACATTTTCCAAATGGCATTGTGTGGTGGATTAAAATCTGAAAACATTTTTTTGTGTTCATCACCACTGGCTGAAACCAGCTCCAAACCATGACAGAGCCTCCACTGTGTTTTACAGATAGCTGTAGACACTCACTGATGTACCTCTCTGTTCTTCTGCTGACAACAATTTCACTCAAAAAAATTCCTTAAGAATGGCTTCTTGACAGCCACCCTTCAGCTGAGACTATTTGTGATGAGGCTTCAGTGAACAGTAGATGAATCAACTGAAATGCCAGCTGTATCTCTCAGATCTTTTCTGGATTTTTTCTTATTTATTAAAGATATGACTTTCACATACTGTTCATCGACTGTAGATATTTTTTTAAAGGCCTGACACTTCTTTTGTCCTCCACTTATCCAGTTACCACAAATTCTATAATGACACACTTCCCACTATGTTGAGATGTGCCAAATTTGAAGCTAATAGCTCTGTGGGAATTACCATGATGGTGCAAAAATACTATTTTATGCCCATCAACATAAATTATGTTTGGCATATTCAGTTCATTCAACTAAAGAAATGGGAACAAATTACATGTTTTTGCCACAGGCTGCTAGTAACAAAGAGAGTAAAGATACAATTTAAAATGAACTCTTTGCTAAGTTGTCTGCAATGTGTAGTCACAACACTGATTTGTCTTATCACTTGGGTGCTTTTTTATGCTTGAATGATTCATAGGTCAATATTAAGTGGATTAACAAAAACCAAAGATTTCCTTGGAAAAAAAATTGTCAAGTAGAAGAACTCGATTGAAAATGAGTGAAAAAACAACCAGTGATCAAAGAAAAACTTTGGTGAAAGAGCTTCCTGTTCAAGAACACGTTTTAAAAAATTACAAGGTCTAACTCCCAGGAAGCAAAATATAAAGAAATGGGGGGTGACTCATTCTAATTAGTCTTTGTAGCATTTAAACCAGTTGTTAGAGTAATGTGTGTGCTACAATCAAAATTAATGTGGTCTTAACTGTATTTTTAAAGGCTATTAATTAAATGATTGATTGATTGATTGATTGATTGATTGGTCATTTTTTTCGCACCCACCTTTGAGTTCCCTCAGCTCTCTCTCTGCCAAAATTCTGCATCTGCGTTCATATTTCAGTTGTGCCTGCAGCTGCTCTATTTTCATAAGAAGGCTGATGGTGTCTGTTCTGATTCCCGGGCTTGCAACATTGTCTTCATCAAATTCAATAGTGTCAAGCTGCCGCAAGAGAAGAAAAAAAAAACATAAAGAAAATCCAAGTTATACACGAGTTGTTTATACTGATAATTAAATAATGAATTCTCACGTCATTGTTGGGATAAGGTGAGTAGCTGGCCTCTTCAGCGAGCCTGAACTTATCCTCGCCTGAATGACAGCCAAATTCTTGTGCATCTGTAACGTCATCGATCTTTATCATCTTCACGGGCGGTTGTGCTGGAGTCGCACCTGCGTCTCTCTTGGGTGGCATGGTGGGAAAAAACAATCTGAGAAGAGTAACAAGCACGTTGATACACCAAGTGCTGCTGCTTTTCTGCACAGGACGAACTCAAAGTTGGAGCCAAACTTTTTTTTTTTCTTTCACTCACTCAGCGACGATCTCTGCTCGTTTTAAACTCCCCCATGCAAAAACAGGGGGGAAAAAAGGTTTGCAGTCAACCTTGCATCCCCCTCCCGCTGTCTCATCCCCCCTCCTCCTACCTACTACTAGCCTCCAGCTGCTGGAGCCAATGAGTGATGCAAACTGCATTTCAATACATGTTCAAATACACGTGATATTTACTGTGCGATAGTTTAGAGGAGCCTCACCTCAGGTTGAGCTCAACGACAAACTGTAAACACAGTCACAGAAGACAAAGGCAGTGCAGTACATGGAAATACTGCGTAGTAGAGGAAGTAGTAATACTACTGCAGTAGTACAGTACATAGATCCTGATATAATTAGGGCATTTTTTTAACAGCCGCGCATAACATTTTCGATTAAATATGTGTGAAATACTAATCTTATGTTTACCTTTCACTGTGTGTGGCGCGCACATTTATGGGATTACCGTCTTGTCAAATGCATATTTTTACAATTATGTGCGGAACAAAGCTGCGAAAACTTATTCCCCGAGGGAAGTATTTCGCCCCAGCACAATTTCCTGTTCATCGAAATTCCTGAACGGGCCAATTAAAATCCAGAATGTTAATAAAAGGCGGGACAGCTTAGCGTGAACGTGACTATTGGCCAATCAGTGTGCGCTCGCGGCCCATTTGCGCTTCCTGGTTTGGTTGCAGTCTACCCATGTGGGTTAAATGTTGACTTGCAGCGTGAGAAAGTTGAAGAGTTAACTTTGTATAACTGTTGTTAGTTTTGAAACGCTGCTTGTCGCGTTTCGTCATGTCTTCGTCATTCTTTATAAAAACAAAAGAAAACCCCAAGTTTGCCAAGAAGGGGAAAAATACGGCGGGCACGAAGCGAAAGGTAGGTGAATTGAACTGTTAGCGGGAAGCTAAACCACAGGTTTGACTCGTGGCTTCTTAGCTGATTTCCACTGTTGTTATAACGCTTTTGTTTACACTTTTGGGGTAAATACATCGTATTTTTTCCACCTCTTTCACAGGGTGATGTGGATCCTACCGGAAAAGGCACAGTACGGGCGAAGAATTCGAGCTCGAAATATAATGAGGAGATTTCCAGCGACTCAGAGACGGAGAGGTGCGTTTTCACTGGGGGTTATACATTAATCACAAGCCTTTGGCTTCTAAATAAAAGCACGAGTCTTAGTGATCTTTTTGATAATTTGATTTTTCCAGTGCCACAGCGCCAAAGAAAAGGCAGTCCACCGAGCATATCGAGTATGAGGAGACTCCACAGGAGAAGAAGCTGAGATTAGCTAAACTTTACCTGGAGCAGCTCAAGGAAGAAGGTACACTTGTGTCATTTACACAGGCACAACATTGAAATTCAGTATTGCAGACAATGGCACAATGTATGAAATTAATTCTTCTTATCTTTAGAGGAAAAGAAAGCAGAAGAAGCCTCCTTTGAGACAGATCTAATTGCAGGAAGACTTCAAGAAGAAGTGGTAAGAGGTTTCCTCTGTGAGCCCATTTAAATGGTAGTAGTAGTACCTTACATGACTTGGTTATTACACCCCCATTTGCGTGTGTTACGCTATGTCTCTGTGTACTAACATCTACTCAGATTGTCCCCTCACAATGAAAATATCTAGTTGCCCACTCTAAACCTAACATTACAAACTGTTGAGCCTGTTGTAAAGGCCAGATGTTCCTTATGTCATGCTGTCATGAGTGTTGTCCATCCTGTCATCATTTGAGATTTCACTTCTGGACGATTTGTACTTGCTCCTTGTGTGAATGGATTGTTCTTTGCTGGGTAGTAACACAAGTCCTCCTGAATATGCAGCAGAAATGCTCTACAAGCTTTTACTCATAACTGCAAGTGCAGCCTCCACTATTTGTGTGTTAATGTGTTTTTCCACAATATAAATTATGGATATGAAAGAGATGCACGGAAGTAAGATAAAAGACAACTTTTACAAATTACAAATGGTAATACTAGTCCTATACTAACTGTTGATTTAGACTTGTGCTGAATCTTTGTAGTGCCTAAGCTGTAACCTACATAAGTGGCCGGTGCTGTTGCCTGTATTCATTCTTTTGTGTGTTTTATGGGTTAATTGCCTTGTGGTTGGGTCCCAGTGTTTTATCTGTGACACCAGCCACGATAGAAACTCTTCTCCACTTTCTGTGGTCAGTTTTTTGTTTTTGTATTTTTTGCTGGAGGCAGATTATTATTCTGTCAATTCCAAAAAGCTGATTCTGTTCATCTGGTCGTAGTGTTTTCAGTGGGAGAAACATCTTGTTTTTGTTTTTTTTATTTACTGTACTTGATTTGCTGCACTTGTGTTTACAATGTTGATATTTCTGTGGATGTGAGTTTAATTTAGTTTTCTTCTCCCATCAGCTTGAACAGAGAGGAAAACTCCAGAGGCTCATCGCCAAAGATGTAATTATGAGAATTTTCATCCTTTTAATCCCGCTGTGTGTCTAATAAGTTTAATGTCATTTATTTTTGTGTGTTTTTTGTTTGTTTGTTTTTAGCTCATACCACCAGATCCTTCAGAGATCAGGATGTTCAGAGGACACAAACTTCCGATTACATGCCTGGTCATCACTCCAGATGACAAGTACATCTTTTCTGCTGCCAAAGACTGCTCCATCATTAACTGTTAGTGTATAGTTAATCCTTATAAAACTTTTTTTAACTCCTGCCATGAAAACAAATTCAAATTATTTCACAGTTGTGAAGGCTAATACTTTAATAATAATAAGTTTGAAAATGTTCTCATTAGGGGATGTTGAGAGTGGTAAAAAACTACATACAATACCTGGTGGAAGGAAGGGTACAGAGGATCGCCATGTTGGACATACAGCCCACATCTTGTGTATGGCCATATCATCAGATGGCAAGTACTTGGTGAGTAGTTCTTCCCCAGCAATTCCTGCTTTTACCAATTTTGGGAATCCAGCATATTCTACCTTTCTTACTAAAGTGTGACCATAACGTCTTTGTTTACATATTTTTAGGCCAGTGGAGACATGAACAACCTGATCATGATTTGGGAGGCAGAATCATGTAAACATTTGTATAAATTTACAGGACACAAAGGTCCTGTGTCGGTATGTTCTTAAAAAATGTTTTCTCCCCTTACTAGTTGGCTACAATTTTGACATCTCAGCTGCATGTCGGTGATGCCTGTAGTCCTCATATAACACAATCTTCTTTTTCTTTCACAGGGCCTTTCATTCAGGAAGGGGACTCATGATCTGTACAGTGCCTCTCATGACCGCTCAATCAAAGTGTGGAATGTGGATGAGAATGCATATGTCGAAACTCTGTGAGTGACCAATCAGAAAATTATTTCTCACGTTCATTTGGCTTTAATGTGTGAAATTAACTGACTGAATTCCTGTAGCTTTGGCCATCAGGACTCAATCACAGGACTGGACAGCCTGAGCCGTGAGCGCTGTGTGACTGCAGGGGGGCGGGACGGTACTGTACGGGTGTGGAAGATAGCTGAAGAGTCTCAGCTGGTGTTCCATGGCCACGAGTGAGTCTCTTGACATTTCTCATCTATATTTCTGTGTGTTGCTTGTTCGCACCAGTATGCACAAATTCAGGTGCTTTGTCTGTTTTGAGATTCCTATGAAAGCATTTAATAATTGCACAGAAATGTTCTTAGCCTGCATTAAAAATAAGTGTGTTTGCAAAATTGCCATCAGAATCATGAGACTGGAATAATAGAACCTGAGAATGAAGCCAGAGTGTTTCCACAGGAGCAGTGATTGTCATATTTATTTATTTTTAAACACAAAAAGCGATACTCGGGCTGAAAGGACAAGTATGCTAAATATTGTTTCCCCTAAGACAAACTGGCTCAAGTTAAAAGTTTTGACATTGTAGTTGGTGTGAAAAAACGGAACATAAGAAAGAGAAGACAATGGATACCAAGGAGCACCTCATCTGTCAGCTTGAGATGAGAAATTCATGGCAAATATTGAAAAACATCCATATTCTTTAGCATATGCAATAAATTGTTAAAATTAGATAACTAATATATATGAAAAATGTTAAAGTCTACACATTCTCATTATTTTGTGTTCTGTATAGGAAATGTAATATTTTATAGTGTTGTATTTAATTCTAAATTGGAGCGTTTTTGACTTGACCTTGGAAAAGTATAAATATTGACCAAAACAGAAGGAATAATAAGGAAATACTGTGCTAATACACATGGTTTACCCGCACATTTGTTCACAAGCATTGTTTGTGAATCAATCACATTTTACTTTTTTGGCCACGAAAAATAAATTAATAAACAATTACAAAACCACTAGGAAATTATTTTTGGACACTGCAAATGTCAGCTAAACCACAAGAAGCGAGAAGTGGCTCAGTGGCGTAGTTGTTAACACATTAACCTTACATGCAAAAGATCTTCAGTTCAAGACCAAGAGCAAACACAAACCCAGCCTCAAGCTACTCCGAGAGCCAGGCCCAGGCTTGGATAAATGTTGTGTCAGAGGATATCTGGCTGTGCCAAATCACACATGCAGATCCCATCTGCTGTGGAAACCCGTTGGGAAATAAGGGAGCAACCAAAAATGGCCAAAAATCAACACACAATTTCTCATGGATGATCTTGCTCTTCTGCTGCTGGCACTGTACTCTCATATAAAAGGAAAGTTTCAAAAAATATGAAAGAAATCAAATTAAGAGTATTGTTTGTTACTCCCTTTTTGACTGCTGCTTGGTTTTTATTGTCCCGCTAGCATTAAACATGTTTTGTCTGTTGGTTGATTTATATAAAATCCTTTAATATTAGAAATATTAGAGTAATTTTCACTCTGAAAATTGAACATCAAGCTTGATTTTTTTTAAAATTTTTATATAGATCTACACACATTCTGTTTATTCATACTCAGTTTTTCTTTAAGCATACAGTAAGACTGACAACTCTGGTTTTGTTGTCTTTTCTTAAGGGGTTCAATTGACTGTATCCAGCTCATCAATGAGGAGCACATGGTAACAGGAGCAGATGACGGGTAAGACTTTGCTGCTATTTTTGTGTTCATTCAGTTTCTTTCTCTCCATTTTTATTTTAATCGGGGTTTAATGGTGCGAACTAACTCGTGCATATTTCTCTCAATTTTCCTGACGACCTCAGCTCTGTGTGTCTTTGGAGTGTCAACAAAAAGAAACCTCTCAGCACAGTGAAACGGGCCCACGGTTGCCATGGTGATGCAGGGATTGAGCAGCCTCATTGGGTCTCTTCAGTGGCAGCACTTCAGAACTCTGATACCATTGCCTCAGGTGCCTTTAGCTGTGAGAAGCCTTTTCACATGCTTTTCAATAACACATGGAACTGTTTTTATTCGCAGGATAATGTAAATAAAGTGTTTCACGGGTGATTTGTTTGAATGCTGATGTATTCGGTGCAAGTAATAAATTAATTCCTGATGAAAAGGACATCAAAGTAATACATCAGCCTAGGTTAGCGTTTAACTAAGCTGTCGTGACTATTTGGCTGTGTTTAACAATGGATCTTCCTTGCAGGTTCCCACAACTCAGAGGTTAATGTGTGGAAGTGTGGCCAGAATTATCGTGGGCTGGAGCCTCTGTTCAGTGTACCAGTGGTAAGCAGTTAGCCCCTTCCTCTCATTTAAAAAAATAAAAATAAGTTACATAAATGTTTATTTTCTTTCCCTGCTTTCCTTTCCTGCCTAGTCTGGTTTTGTCAACAGTTTGAAGTTTTCAAGTTCTGGTCAGTTCTTGGTGGCTGGAGTTGGACAGGAGCACAGGTACACTCATACTCATACTCATGTTTCCATAGAAACTAAAGTTCCTGAAAACTAATGAATGTCAGTGTAAGTTCATGTTCAGGGGACAAAAAATCCACTAGGTGGCAGTGTTAATCCATCTTTAACGTTTTAGAATTTTTAGGTTTCTTAAGTCCTAAGTTTGCCTCATTCATAGACTTATGCAGTTACTAACTGAAGTTAACCAAGGAAGTATGATGTTGGATAATGTCACACTTGTCATGTAGTGTTTTGTTTTGTTTTGGGTTTTTTTATCAGTTTAGCTGAATGCAAGGTAAAAGAAAATGTGTGAGTGGATTGGATATCATGTAGATCATAGTTATAGATTTTACAGAATGACATGTAAATGGGAACTTTTTTTTTCTTTAATTTGATTGCAGTAACATGTGAAACAAAAACGGTGTTAAACTTGACCACTGTGAAAAATGCTGAGGGGAACTGACAGTGATTATTGTAATTTGAAATCAAAAATGTTTTTTGTGTACTGTAGGGTTTGAGCTGCTCTATAGTAAATCCATCCATCCATTCTCTTCTGCTTATCATTTTCAGGGTTGCAGGGGGGCTGGAGCCCATCCCAGCCACCATAGGGCAAACTGTACTCTACAGTACAATTTAATGAATCTAAAACCAAGTCCAACAGATATAGGATTTTTAAGACTAATACCAATATTGATTTGGATTTTTGTAAATAGTCGATACTTTGCAATATCAGCTAATTACTTGTTTGCTCTCTGGATCAGCTGTTGCTTATAGGGAAGCTGCAGATTGCCTTCATACGCAACATCAGAACTCATAATACGGCTGAAGGGATCTTGTCTCATCTTCACTTTTTAAATGTTTATCAGTCATTATAAATACCAAAAATATGGATCAGGAAATGGCCGGTATCAGCCCACTGATATGTCAGTCAGACTAATTGTGCCTCCACAGATTTGCAGGTTACTCATGCTGTGTGCATTAATGCTGCCCTATAGCAGTGTTTTTTAAATTGTGCACTGATAACACATCAGGTGGTCCCCCACCCTTTTTACTTCCGAAGGTGCAATATCCATGTTTTCCAAAAAAAAATGTGTATATTTTTTTTTTTCCACTTCACCTGAATCCATCTTAGATGAGCTCGGGCTCAGAGACAGCTTCTGCATTTCTCAATCACTGTTTATTCCCTCAAGGTTTTTGCTTTGCATGCTAGAGTTTTAATGAACTGACAGTTTTCAGGAGTGTGCCTGAGCTTGTGCATTGATTTCTACTTCAGAATTGTCTGTTTCCAGCGTGGTGTTGCCTGAGGACCCACAGATCACAGACATTAATTATTGGTTTTCAACCTTTGCGTAAAGAGATTTCTCCGGATCTCTGATTTTAATGTACTGTAGCTGATGAAATTCTTTGCAGTCTTATATTGAGAGTGGGCAACCCACCGTCAATTTTTCTTCTGAAAGCCTCTTTTAGTACAAAATGTTTATGACCTGTTACCAGTTATTAGAGTTAAACAACTTCTCCAGTGTTTTATTGCTCCATCCCTCCTTTGTTTTTGTTTTTGTTTTTTTTGAAATGTGTACTGAAAAAACAGGGCTTATTTTTCATATAACTGTTTTTTTTAAATCAACAGTCCATATGGGTGGTTAATGATTATCTTCAGTGAACTGTTAGTGTTAAAATAATGATTTGTAAATAAAATCTTTGTTTTGTTTACAGATTGGGACGATGGTGGAGACTAAAGGAAGCCAAGAATGGAATTTATGTTATTCCTCTTAAAAGGAAACCTTCTAATCCAGAGGAGACCAAAATCGCTGAATAGCAAACAAACTGTTAAATGCTTCTTTTTTTTTTCTTTGTAAATTAAAGATCTAAAAATCAAACTCTCCGTATATATTTTTTTTTTTTTACTTAGTGTCTGGATTTTTAAAAAATATCTGTTCATACAGTTGTTGCCTGTGGGTTCCTCTTCCTCGTTTTATTAAGACAATAACAGCTTTTGGTTTAGTGAAGACATCAGAGCATTGTTGGTGAGGCATCCCTGCATAGAAATAAAGTGCAAAGAGGCTGAATTGTAGGAGAGAAAAAAAAGACTTGCTGGTTCTATTTTGTGATCATAAAGTTCTCAAGTGTCATGATGTTCTATGAAAGTTGGGCTGTAAGTGTGTCTGGCAAAGTGATGACTGCTTCTCTGTGTAGGGTATTGGATGAGTCAGATGAAAAGTTGTGAATCATAGATGTGGTGGTAGACCAGCATATCTGAATCTCAAAAGTAATTAACAGGATATTGGCATCTTTAAGTAATAAGGGGGGAAAAAACAGTTTACAGCTTATTTCTACTTTTAGATGGCTTGCTTTACTTGACATTTACTTGGTATTTACAGGAGGAAAAGTGCACAAAAATCTTTTAATTATACGAGTGATTTGTCAGACCAGCCTTGGGGACTGCAAGCTGTTGATTAGTGACATTATGTCAGTGACAGTTATTGTTATATAATAACCAAGAATCGCCTGTTTGGTATTTGCACCATCTTCAGTCATCCTGCAGGTGTCCTCTTAGACCCTGGTGGACATGTTGATGCCATTTTCATTAGGAATCGTTTTATTACTCATCCCTTAATTTTGTATGACACATATAGGGGGAAAAAACAGTATCATCTTCTTTCACAGTTAAACATGCAGACGATGACATTTAAATTTTTAATAAAGTCACTTCTATTTGTGCTGCGGGCAGACAGTGGGTACAGTTTCACATCTAAAACTCCAGTCCGCATAAAATGTGTAAACGTAGGACTCGTGTGAACTATTTTTTTCCAGGCACTGCACATGTACAAATGCACGTACTCAACTATTAAAACAATAGCTTAGAAATCACATTTGCCATCCTGCACTAGTTTGGGCACTGAAAATTTACTGAAATGGCAGAAATCGGCTAATCCTGCATCCAAATCTTGATTGCGGTTCTTGTGCATAGCTCCTCTCAATTTGACAGCAAAGAACTGAAAGTGGGGACCCAAACAAAGTAGAATTTGATCTTTTAATTTAAAAAAAACCCCAAATATTTTATTTACATAAATTACAAGTAAGCACACACTGCTATACCAGTCTACATTAACACACGTCCTTTACGTTGTCTAGTTGCCTAGTTTTCATCACGTTCACTATAGTTAGTCACACATTTTGCTTAACAGAAGGGCTAACTTTATCTCAAAGCATTTTTTTTGTCAATGTCTAAACATCTGGATATATTCACAGCACTGTAAGAACACAATAAGAACAGCCTTTTGTTTTTGTATAACACTATTGCTTCACAACCACCCATTTGACAACAAGACTCTTTAGGACAAGGCACGGTGCATTTAATCACATCTATCTGTAAACCAAGGAGATCACAGCATATTAAATCTATAGAAAAAAAAGGCTTTGATACATACTGCTTGCTGTAAGAACATCGTTACGCTTTCACAGTTAGAGTTACCATTGCCACTGTCAGTCTAGTTATCTCTCTGCAACATATTAGATGCCATGAGGGCTCCATCATACACAGCTCTGTTGGATGGAAGGATGACTGATGACGGGATGGTCGCTTGTGCTTAGAGAGGAATGTTTTTCACAAAGAGGATGTTGTGGAGTCCACTACTTCTCGCCCATTGCAAACTGCTGGCACATAGTTGGAGGCTGATCCTGAGGGAATAAAAGCAGTGATTGTTATAGTTTCCTGCAAACTAGAGTTAAAAGCTGCAAGGAAGTGGTCCAGATACATTAGGCACCCTGTCTTTAAGTACAATTTTGAGGTAGCCTTTTTGTACATGACTTTTGTGGAGTTTATTTGGCTGATCAAGATTATACAGGCTTGCACATAAAATGTTACAAAACAATACAGTTTCTGTCCGGTTGCTTCATCACCTTCATTTTGTGAGAAACCAGAAATCCATCACAGCTGATGTTTGCATAAAAAAATTGCTATTTTCCAGACAGTATCCTTACATTGTTGAATTCCTACTTTTAATTGCAGTAATTAAATACTTCTTAGTCCTCGCATCATTTTTTTTTTTCTGACAACAGAAATCACTTTAGTCCAAGAGACGAGACAACGCATGAAGTGTCGGAAGCCTTTTAATGCACAGCTTTTGTTTGGACTAAAAGCTGTTTGAGATCTCCCAGCTATAAAAGAGTAAATGGCACGCTCACTATAGAACTATGTAAACGTCTCATATATATTTAATGTGTTTTCTGTCTGAGAATATAGTCAGTTTATTAATTGGTTTCAGATAAGACTTTCTCTTATCCAACATGAAAAGAAAAACACAATGGCCTGGTTATTAATTGCAGAGCTGTGCTGATGCAAAACTACAGAAATAAGCAGGAAAATCCTTTCAGTATTAAAGAAGTTTTTTACTTGTACCTATGTTTCAATAAATAAGAATAATACATTTTTTTAAAAAATGAAATAAATGGTATTTCAGTGTTTTACTGCAATGCTGTCATTTTGATCTGAGTTTCGCAGTGAAACTGTCAACTGTTACCCAGTTTTATTTCTGGTTTTTTTGTGAAGCACTTTGTGATTTTATCTGTGAAAAGTGCTATATAAATACATTTTAATTACTTACTTTTTTGTACTACTTATTTAATTTTATAATTATGTAAGGTGATCTATGCCCTATCGGTATGGGAAAAGGTATCTTAGCTTAGCAACAACACAGACAGGCATATTCTTATTTGCCTGTCAGCACCTCATAAATTTAAACACTACTGTATATTTCATTTACAGTGCTGTGAAAAAGTAATTGCCCCCTAAACCTAATAACTGGTGTTGGTACCCCCGGAAGCAAGAACAATGCAATAAAACATTACTCTTTCACACAGATAGGTTTGGCTGTTTTTTTGTTTTTTTTTCCTGTGAAGCAAGTAAGTGTGACGAATATGCAAAAAATAACATAAATAAATAAAATTAAAAACAAACTATCAATAAAAAAAATAATAATTGTAATCAACTGAAATGGGCAAATCCTTTTTCGCAGCACTGGATATAATACCCTGGAAAAGCAGAATGTAAAATTGAAACAACAGTTTTTTCAGCTTGCAGCCCATTTGTGTTCATCTACAAATTAAATGAGCTCAAACATTAATAAGTTTTACATAGACTGATTGTTTAATATTGGACAAAGCCATGATAGCTGATAAGATATGTTAAATCTCCTGGCTGTATATTCATATTTACCATATAACGTGTGTTATATTAGCATGTTGAGTGGTATTCAAAATTTAAATCTAAATACCATCTGGTAGTCCTTTGTCTTTGTGCTGTGTTTATAATTTCTTTTATAAGTACAGTACCACATACTGTATACTCTGCATTTGTACCTTTTGAGAAGCTGGAGCTGGGAGCAGAGGCAGACGTAGAAACTGTGGCACTGAAGCGGTTGGTTGTAACTCTGAGTGTGGCCACATTTTTCTGGGGCTGAAAAAGGATGATGTGGACCTTTGGGGCGAAGAGGCAGCCGAGAACCACGGAGCCACTCAGACTGACGGAGATGCACATGGTGGTGGTCTGTACCTGGGATGAAAGAGAGCGTGTGTGTAATGATGGCTACATCAGTCTGCTCTTGGATTTTTTTCTTTTCATTTGGTCTTCAAAAAGACTAATGAAGTTCATTCAAAGGCCACCTGGTCCCAGTTCTTCTCACACACACAGCCTTTGATCAGATCACTCATATTTTCATTTATTCCCTATTCTGGTTATTCACAAACCTTTAATCCAGTGTGTGGCCCCTTTCAAACATCCATTAACCAATCTTTAAAGTTCCCTCTTTTCTAAAGTCAATCAAAAACACAACCCTGTAACAAATATGCAATTATACATGTGTATACATATACATGGATATATGCTTTAACAATAAATAATAATATAATAAATTAGGTGTTTAACAGAAGGTTAAACAACAACTGCTTTGATAATCAACTTTTTGTTCAGGAAACAACAAGCAAAAAAAAAAAAAAAAAACGTTACCTGGATGGAGTCAAAATGAAAAACAGAAATCTTATTTGTCCCTTTCAGGTTTCTTCTAGTTACTATTCTCATATTATTAGCCATATTTTGCATTTTAAACAGCGTGTGGTTTTCAACTGTGTTTGTTAGCAGTTCTAATTGTCAATTTGTATGCACATGAACATGAGGGCAAGAAGCCGAAAGAGGGATAAGCACAGCTGGCCGTCCTGGAAAGTCGGAGCCTTGTTAGTCATATTTCAGCTGCTAATGTGAGCTGACTGCTGGGGTCATCTTCCTGAGCTCCGTCTCTTCCCACCCCACTGGTTACCCCTGCAGTCCAGGAACTTCTATTTGCAGAACCACAGCATGAAGTGAAATCTCTCCCAAACATACCGCACAATAACAGCACTGGAGAAATATGAGAAGTCATCACGCATTTCAACTTCAAAAATAAGTAATGAAAAGCACCACCAGGACTCCTGGTAACATAACTTTGCCTTCTCTCTGCAGCTCCTAATCTCTTTCAGCCATAAAGATAACTTTCTAGCAGCTATTCCCTTTAAACAGATTACACAAGTAATTAGAAAGCACCAGTGTTTGCAACAGCACAACATGAGCTGTATTTGTATGATGTATTTCATTGTTGGAAATTTGCATTTAATATCGTTTTAGCTTATTACTCTTTCTTAAATTTCCTTCCCTTTTATGAAGCACAATTTAATGTACTTTAATTTATCCTTTAAGAGGTTATTTAAGAACCAAACTATGAATGTTTTATTGCCCAGTGTGTAAAGTTCATACTACAGAAACTATACTGTAGAAAGAAGAGGAAAATAAATTAAAGGTTTTGACCATGAAAGAAAATGTATCTATGTAACTGTAAAACCTTGGGCTCATCATGATTCACTAGGCAGCAAGGCTACCCTCATTACGATATTCCCGTGTTATCCAACTCTAATTTGAAATGTGGCCGCTGAACCCACAGCCATTGTTATTGTTGTCACACAGAACCAAAGCATCAAGATTTCCAGAGCAGTATGAAACCTCTCATTCCTTCAATTAATCTCTGGGTTGCAATTTTAGTACGAAGCCTTATTTTCTACAAAATTTATCTGGTCTCTTAAGCCCCACTAAGGATCAGGAAAGTTGGCTTTTGGTTCATGGATTGAGTACCCAAAAGGCTGCTTACAACAGACATGAAAAGCCAGAGGTTTCTCGTGATACAGACCTTGTCTGACCCTAGACCTCCCCCCATCTGTTTGCACAACAAAGGCCTTGTTGCACACTTCGACCAAAATGCTGTGACAGTAGCCTTGGGACTGCCTAAGGCATCAGCACTCACAACTTACATGGTCTGTCAGTTTTATGCTTAATGTTTTGTCTTATTTATCCTATGTCACACTGCACAGATAAATAAATACATTTATATATGCAGCTATCAATAAGACAAATATTCTCATTTATGGCTTGCTATATCGCTACGGTCAGAATACATATTCAGCATGCTTATTCAGTGTAGTTTGATGCACTACAGACTAAATTTAGCCTGTAGTGATTTTTTGAAAAGGCTAAATGCTGCAAAAACATTATCCCCATGTGACAACTCGGTGGCAGATTTGTTGAATTTCCTATTAGGGAGGTAGTGCCACAAAATGAGCAACAGTAGGCCGCTCAAAATGATTTTTATTACAGACCATAATGTTACTTATTGTGTTCCCTGTATGGATTCCCACTGGGATTTAGCCTAGGTTTTGAAAAACAAAAACTATTGTAAATCTCTAAAATTCATCTCTTGGCTGAAAAAATGGGTCATAAAGCATTTAGTAATGCCACGATTTAATGAATCAGTCTGACTGTCTTTAACTATTTCTATGGGTATATTCAGACCTGATCTGTCTCCAGAGTCTTTGTTGTTTTCTTGAAAGATCCTTCAACTCACATGAAAAGAAAGCTTTCATGAGTCTAGGTGAAGGTGATCAAATGGAATGTGAAAGTGACACCTTCTTCAGGGATGGTAAACACACAGGGGGCAGTCATTTATAGACTTTGTTTGCACTACTCCACATAAGTTGGCTTTAGAGGTTTATAGAAATATGAATTATAAATACTCAATTTACTATTTATCAGAAAAAAATCATGGATAGTTACCCTGTAGTCACTGGCTGTGACGTAGAAGATAGGCTGAAAGGCAAGCCAGATGATGCAGGTGGTGTACATGGTAAACCCAATGAACTTGGCCTCGTTGAAGTTTTCGGGGCACTTTCTTGTCTTGAAAGCGTAGACGGTGCAGAGGATGATGAGAATGCAATTGTAGGTGAGAGAGATGAGCATGCTGGTGTCCCTACTGTTGCACTTGAGGGTAACAATGTTTCTCCTCTCTGGGCTCACCTCCTTTCGAACCCCTGGCACCTCCACAAGCAGCCAGATAATAGCCACTAGAAGCTGGCAGGAGATAAGAGCACCACAGATTGCTACCTGGGAGGCCGGGCTGATGAAACGTGGCCGCTGTGCTCCATCCTTTACCCCACTGAAAATGCGAGCGATGCGGTTGGTCTTGGTTAGAAGAGCTGAGTAACATACTGCGAAGGAGGTCCCCAGGCCTAGACGGCGTAGGGTGCAAACAGCTGTGGAAGGCTTGGTGATGTAGATAAAGGTCATGCTGTAGCACATCAGCACTCCCAACAACAGGATGTAGGAGAGCTCACGTCCACTTGCTTTAACCACAGGTGTTTCATTGTGCTTGAAGAATACGCCCACTACAGACAGGGTACACAGTATGCCCAGGCAAGAAATGGTAACAGGCCCAATAGCCCAGGCATCCTCCCACCGGATGTATTCTTCAGGAAGATCATAGCAGCCAGTCAAGTTAGCCAGAGGCCACTGACCGAAACTACAGTCAGCACAGGTGAACTCATCCTGCAGGTACTGGTAGGGCTGACAGGGAATACAGATCCAGCAGCACACATCACCAGGCTGCATGCTCTTCACTTCATTCTTCCTGCAAGGGTCACTACATTGGGAGGTTGGTGGCACAACACCACGCCAGGGCACCATGGTGGTATTCAAGGTCAGGTTCTGGTCCCAGTAACCAACTTTCTTGTAAACGAACTTCCCCTCTTCTTTGTGGTAATGAAAGATGTTGTAGCGGCTTATGCCATCGCCAACTGAATCAAAGCGTACCATGTTCTCTGTGTCTGCAGGTTTGAATGGTGCTGGTGGGAAGTGTAAAATACAGCAATTAAGACTTAAAGGAAATATAAAGGATTTTAAAAATTCAAGGCCAGGAATATAATAATAGTAATATAAGAATAATATAAAAGGCAACAAAAGAAAAAGAGAGCCAAAGTTCAATTCATGGACTGAAGAACAGTGGTATGTTTTTGTTTAATTTAAATTACTTCATAAAAATACCGTTTTTTTCTGCCATTTCATGCAACAGGAATTGTAAATGCACTGCATACAGTTTTTCCTATCACCCACTCTAAGCCCTTTATACTACAAGCCACATTTTTAACATAAGACAGTTTCACACATATGTTGTTAGAGTTCAGGAGGGCAATGGCACTCTGACAGCAAATTAGAGGATCCAAGGATCCAAACCACTGACCTTAGGATTAATGCACCTATTCAACACCTATTCAACCTCTTGAGTCACAGCTGTTCTCTTAATGTGTTCATTCATTCGTCCTGTCAGTACTATTTTCAGAATAGTATGTTCTAGATATGTTCCCCTCCCACTGTTTCTTCAGTGCCAATTCATGGATTATTTTTTGCTAATTGAATAATTACAAAGCCTTTCTCTGCTCAACAGAAGTTGTTTGCTTAATCCTGTGTCATGCCTGTTTGCAACCCTTATTTCCTTTGCATCCATGGTGAAATAAATACCACTTCCAACTATTTAAAAAACATGGTAAATTCTTTTTTTTTTTCATGTTTGTTGTTTACTTATGTTGTGCATACCTTCAAATTTGGTCTTCAAGATGAACTCCTTGTAGAACCTTTTGCCATTACCTGGTTTCATAGCATCACAGACCTTAGATGTATTGGAGCACACTGCTTGCCTCATGTTGTGCAGGGCGTAGGCCATCGCATAGACTGCGTTCACCACAAACATGATTTTGGATTCCTGTTCGAAAGTTCCATCTCGTAAACTGTGGTCAGCACAACCAGGCTCCTGTAGGCTGCAGTCAAACCGGTGCTCCCAGAACTCCCTGAACCACGGGTTCCTCATATTGGTCGATGGGTTCAGTTTGGTAAAGTAGTCTTCAAACTCTCTGACAGGGTAGGAGGCTAGTTCAATGGTGAAAGCTCCATTTGCTGCAGTCTCGCTGCCCCTCACCACACCCTCCTGTGCTCCCCACCCATCACTGGCCACCCAAGTGAAAGTGACATTCATTCTGGCAGCAGCCACAAGTAGCTCGCGAGCGTCCTCACTGCGCGTGAACAGGATGACAACCTTGGCGTTAGACTTCTGTTGCAAGGAGCGGATCACATTCTCATAGCCCTGGCGGTTCATGGAACGGCTTACTTTGGCTGAAGTGGCAATGCAGATTTGGCGAGAGCGAGCCTCCTGCTGGAAGGCGTCAATGCCTGTTTCACCATAGTCACCCTCTGATGCTACTGTTGACACGTATGTCCAGTTAAAGTAACGCAGAATCTCAGCCATTGCTTTAGCTTGGTAGAAGTCAGGGGGCACGGTGCGGGCGAAGTAGTCATAGCGGGTTTTATCACTGAGCTTTGCACTAGTAGAGGCATAGCTGATCTGAGGGATCTGGAACAGTCGCAGGAGGTTAGCCACCTGAGGAAAGCAAAGAAATGAAAATGCTGTCAAAACAGCCTCATCACATCCTCTCATATATTACACATACACAGGAACAGCTGGGAAAATAAGAAATAGGTGCAGTGATATACTGAAATATACTTAAACACACATATAACAGGAAAGTCAATATTTGGTATGAGCACATTTATTCTTCAACACAACCTGAGCTCTCTTAGGCAAGCTTTATTTTCTCATCTTTGATGAGTCTACAGGAATAGTTCTCCAGGCTTCTTGGAGGACATTCAAAGCACTTCTTTGGATGTTGGCTGCCTTTTTTTTTTGTTCTCTGTAATGATGATCCCACACTGCTTCAGTAATGTTGAGGTCCAGGCTCTGGGGAGGCCAATCCATGACTGATAGTGTTGCATTCTGTGCTTAGCCAGGTATGGTTTTACTGCATTGGCAGAGTGTTTGGGATCATTTTCATGCTGAAAATGAAGCCGTTACCACAAAGACATGTTCCAGATGATGTTGCATGGTGGATCAAAATCTGATGGTACTTTGCTGTGTTCATGTCTATCAGTTTCAACACCTCTAGCGAGAAAGCAGACCCTAACCATGAAAGTGCCTCCACTGTATTTTTTATGTTAGACAAACCAAGTGATTATTTGTTATTTGTGACGATAGTTGGAAATTCAGAAAAAGGCTTGAGCTGTACACTGATGTGCTCCCAACACTACAAATTTGAACAAGATTTTTTTTAAACATACAGTCATATTTGTTTAATATTATTAAATATACCTATTCCTTTAATTGAATTTATTAACCTGTCTTGCATTAAACATAGATGTTTTATCTATTCTTAATTACAAAAATATGGGTTTCAAAATAATTAATACTGAAGAGTGCAGAGTGGTCATTGTTTTGCTGTAAAGTGTATACTAAAGTGTATAAATTAATTTATTTCATCAAAGTCTTGCAGTACAAGTATTTATTCATTTATCTATATATTTTTAAGCTATTCTATTTTTTGACTTGTATATTCTGTCTGTAGTTGAAGTGGAGCCATTAAGGACAGATCTGCTATCTGTCTGATAGTCTGATAGGCCGTGGAAACAGCAACAATTCAGTGTTTCTCTATCTCAGACTGCTTATTGCATCAGAGATCCACATCACCAGGAGCCAGTGCCACAAATCGATTCAACAATAGTGCCAGATAACAACAGCAACAATGGCAGACAGATACGAGTTTTATCAGTGGGATTTTTCTGTTTTCTCCACTTGAGCCATTCTGTCAGGTTATTGGGGGAAAATTTTGCTGGGACATGATACCAATGTAACCCAGATAAATACATTAATTTCCTTCTGGAGCTGATTGCTGGTGGTGCTGAGTTCACCAGGGCAAGATGGTAATCTTTGACTGACAACTCAGCATGGCATCCTTGTTGAACACAAGCCTGCAGAAAATGACTGTGTCGTAGTCATACCATAAACTCATGGCAATTATTTTCCCACACAGTATTACAGTGCTATGGCAGCAAGGCAGTAAAAACTTGTAATTTTTCAGGAATCCCCTATGAGACACAGTGGTGATTAGTGAATACCCATGGGCTTCAATGTGACTGCCTCCTCCCTCAAGCACCACTGTTTGCCTGGAGGCTTTTCCAAACAATGGCATCCCCGTGTATGTAATTGGAACCTACTACACTAACTCCAAGCCCCAATTAAAGTACCATTTTGTCTCCCAGCTCTCTCATTCCAGCTCACAAAAACCTAAACAGAGCTATTAGTCCTTTCTGTGACAATATAAATCATATGTATTATCCCACATACACACCAAGTATATAGTTTTCTGCATGTAGCATGTTCCCAGATCATGTTACTCAGTAATATTTTGTTAACCTTGAAATGGAAGTCTTTATTCTTTGGCGCTATATATAAAAACAAATAAATGAATGACAATGAAAAAAGAACTGCAGAACATATTTGTCTTTTTTATATTTTGCACAAGGTTTCTGTTGAAACTGTCTGACCGCAAAGTTGTCTTCTGCAAAAACATTTTCGTTACTATTCTCATTACAATTCTCAGCCTTTAGATACAATTTTATTAATTTTATTTATCAGCCATTTTATTAGGTACACCTCTTTGTCTGCTCGATAGTGCAAATATCAAATCAGCTAATCACATGGTAGCAACTCATTGCATTTAGCCATGTTAAGACAACCTGCTGAAATTCAAACCAAGAACCAGAAAAAAATTAAGTCAGAAGCAGGAAGTTGACATAAACAACATTAAAGTATGGATTCTCCATTGTGGTGATGTTGTCATGGTGTGAGGATATTTTCTTAGCATACTTTGGAACCCTTAATACCAACTAAGAATTTTTTTTAAATGCCACAGCCTGCCTGAGTGTTGTTGCTGACCAATAACAACGACTTTATGACCACAGTGTTCCCATCTTCTGATGGCTGCTCCTAGCAGGATAACATGCCTTCCAACAAAGTTCAAATCAAAGTAGTTTCATAAACATGACAATGAATTCACTGTACTCACATGGCCTCCACAGTCACCAGATCTCAGTCCAATAGCGCAGCTTTGGGATATGGTGGAACTCAAGATTCACATCATAGATGTGCAGCCAACAAATCTGCAGTAACTGTGTAATGTTATCATGAAAATATGGACCAGTGTCTGAGTAATATTTCCAGCACCCTGGTAACGAAGAATTAAAACAGTTTTTTGGCAAAGGGGAATCGATATGGTGTTAGCATGGTGTAACTAACAAAGTGCCTCATGAGTGTATATATCAGGTCAAAACACAGACATGAGACTACTTGGTATTGTGAATACAATCCACAGTAGGCTGTTAAGCCTTAAAAAAAATCACATTAATCCCTATCTGCAAGTTGCCATCTGCTTAAACCTCTTAAGATAAAACACCCAAAAGCTAAGAAGCAGCAGAAAACACACTACAATCTCCTGAGGGGAGAAATGGAGTAAATATGATGTATTTTGGCATAGAAACTGCACCCAGTAGTGTTCTTTCCAGTGATCTAGTGTGGTCTCATCCAGTTATTTACACTGAGATATGTCTGTTGTTGAGACATAGGTAAGCCTGATTAAATCCACTGATTAAGGTTATGCTGCCTGGGATATATACACCATTTATGCAAGCTAACATGTCAGCAGCTACAATGAGCCAGTCAGTCACACTTGCATGATAATGAGGTAGTTTCCTCTTGCAGGGCTTTTTTAGACAGGCAGTTGGCCTTCATCAATAGATTCTTGGAGAAGCTTGACAGCGCACCTTTCAGGACGGCACTGGAGTGTGTGACAGTAACCGTCTGTTCATCCTCATGTGGTATTTCCCTCTTGTTCTCTCAGTCAAATAGAAACACCCACAGCACCAGCTCAGGGGAAGAGACTCCAAAAACTCTAGACTTGCATTTTATTTTGTGATTAAGTCACATAGCTTTGGAGGACTGTACACTTTCACTGACACTCGTTTATTTTATTTAGTTAAGACCTTGTTCATTATTTTACAAACCTATAACTCGGGCTTTTAACTTTAGTCAAACTCATATAAAGTCTTCTCTATATAGAACTTTTTCTGATTTTCAAGTTTGTGCATAATGAAGAAAGGTGAAATTGCAGAAAAAAGGGAGAAAAAAGCCCAGAAGTATTCCCAAAATTACACATAGTTCTGATCATAATAATTAAAATTGTACATTCACAAGGCATATTTACACAACAGTCACAACCACAACTGAGGGAGGGGTGGGTGTTTTCTACCAATCATATAAGCAATCTTTAAATTGAAACTCTTTCCAGATGTAGAAGTAACATGAGCAGTGCCCATTTATTTTTTGAGGACGGGTTTATTGCCATTACATAACTGCAATATTATTTGCATAATTAGTTTACAGACCTCATTAGAATTACAGGTTATTTTTAATAGATCATAGTTATTACGGAAGTACATTACACAGTTAAGGTCTTGTTTTGGTTCTGTTGTTAAGGAGGTTTATTAGTCCAGCCAGAATCTCAACAACAGAGAAAACGTTCTGTTATATTGCACAGGAAGTGCTTTCATGACTACCAATTTATACACAAACTAATATTTTTATTAAAATGCTGTAGGTCTTTATATGTCAAGAGAAAGCTGTTTGGTAATCAACATTTGTTTCATTGGCATGTTTATGTTGACTGACGTCATTACCTTTATTATTTAAATGTTGTAAAACTTTTGGGTCACTGAATGTGAAAATGATGCTTAAAATTGTTGGTTGTCTTCAGTTATCATGATATATTTGGTAAGTTCTATATTTGGTAAATTACAACCTGAAATGACTGAAATACATTTTGACCCCTAAATTTCGGCAAACATGGATATGTGCTCCTCTTCAGGTGATCCTTATTATTAAACTATTCATCCCATTTTGATGAAATTATGCTCAAATAAACTGGAGCTTTATCAAGTATGAAATGTAATTGTCAAATATTAATTCTTTTATTATATCTGACCTTGAAATTGTTCTTCAAAGTAATAGGAAACCTATAATCCTTAAAGGTAAAGTTACATATACACATACAGACATACATCCCACAAGTGAGCTGCTGTTATCGCTTGCTGCATTGATCAACTAAAGCATATACTCTAAGACTGTTGCAGAGCCTGGGTTTGAATCTGCCTTTTACTATGTACAGTCGTGGCCAAAAGTTTTGAGAATGACACAAATATTAGTTTTCACAAAGTTTGCTGCTAAACTGCTTTTAGATCTTTGTGTCAGTTGTTTCTGTGATGTACTGAAATACAATAACAAGCACTTCATATGTTTCAAAGGCTTTTATCAACAATTACATGACATTTATGCAAAGAGTCAGTATTTGCAGTGTTGGCCCTTCTTTTTCAGGACCTCTGCAATTCGACTGGGCATGCTCTCAATCAACTTCTGGGCCAAATCCTGACTGATAGCAACCCATTCTGTCATAATCACTTCTTGGAGTTTGTCAGAATTAGTGGGTTTTTGTTTGTCCACCCGCCTCTTGAGGATTGACCACAAGTTCTCAATGGGATTAAGATCTGGGGAGTTTCCAGGCCATGGACCCAAAATGTCAACGTTTTGTTCCCCGAGCCACTTAGTTATCACCTTTGCCTTATGGCACGGTGCTCCATCGTGCTGGAAAATGCATTGTTCTTCACCAAACTGTTGTTGGATTGTTGGAAGAAGTTGGTGTTGGAGGGTGTTTTGGTACCATTC
>VVHJ01062823.1:0-24092 GCA_015107715.1 Tylochromis polylepis | reverse complement strand
TTCTCAACATACGTCCCCTTGTAAAAGACATATCTTTGTTTGAAGGGGACTGCCACACAGGTGACTTTGTCTTCAGTGGAGGTTAGTTTGACTAAATGGTGAGAGGCTGCACTGTTTCATTAAATGACGAGGTGTGTCAAACTAAGGCGGAGACAATAAAGACATTCCCTGGAAGGTTATGCTTATTACATGTTACAGGATCAGTAGTGCTGATGTCACTGATACACGAGTGGACATTCAAACAGATGATATTTCCACAATGATAGTTTATGACACACTGGTGTGTTTCAAGGTGCACTGAGCGCATCAATTAGAAAAGATTTTATTTCTATTTACAACAAATCATGCAAGTTTCACTTACAGTTCGTGACTAATTCACTATTTTACAAGCACAAATTTAATATCAGGTTGAAACAAAAAAACCCAAAAACATTCACGCAAACTTGTAACTTTTCAGACATTGCTCACATGTGTAAGAATTTGCATTATACAGATACAGGCACTTCATACCAAAGCAAATTAACTCTGCATTCTCTTTTGATCATTAACTATTTTATCTTTGACTACTTGTCCATCTTGATACTGAGCATCCATGATACATACCTCAGTTAGTGTGAGCTCTAGATGCATCTAAGGCATTAACATTTTTTGTCATGAAATTAAAAAACACAAGAAAACAATGGCACAGTAACAACCACAAGGCTTTTAGATATTACATGACTGATATTTTAGTTGATGTTTCTCAATATTATGAGAAAAGATGGACTCTCTCATAGCTCAATTTTTAATGCTGTATGGCTTTAGGACCCTTGCTTCATGTCATGCCATGTCTCTGCCTTCCTGTTACCACTTCACCTCACTATCTATTAAAGGCAATGACAAAAATCTTAATATAAATCTTTATAATAATTTATTTAAATCTCAAAAACTACATATCAATGCCATGATATTTACTTAAATAACTCTAATATCATAAATTCCACTTTTAAATCATTGTAAGTATTCCAAAATGGTCACATTTTCCTGAGTGAACAGTGGGTCATGGCCTAAAGCCTTGAAACGCAGAACTGATTCCAGGCACCTTATGGCAACATCGTCAACCTCTGGATCAAACTTATTTGCAAAGAGGTGGTGTTGTTTCAGGAGCCATGGGAGGTCACCAACTCCATACACACAAACAGCACTTCTGTAAACACCAGTGCATGGGTAATATGGGGCTCCCTTATTCATATCTCCTGCTAAATACAACCACTTCACTGCCCGAGCCAAGGCTAGCATGTCTGACATGTCATACTTCCCATTTTGGGGCAATGATCCAGGAAGAGAGGGCATCCTCTGCAGGGTGGCCCACAAGTGCTCATCAGGGCTGTATGTGTCCTTCTCCCACTCCAGAAACCTCTGAACCTCTCTGTCCCGCATCACGTGTTCCACAAAAGCTCTTGTGACTACAAAGTAGGCATTTCCTGAGAACATGGGGCTGCTAATTGGTGGGTCACTTTTCCTCACATTTGTGTTGATAACACTGCTTGTGATATCGTAGTGATACTGCCAACGACCTTTCTTGTAGCCAGGAGTTGCTTCAGACTCCATGCTGTTCCTCCCATTGAGAGACTTCAGTGCTGTCACCATCTCTCCGTTTGTTTTGATGGGGAAGTCTGTCCCACAGGTGTTAAGCAGGTACCTCCAGTTGATGTGAGTATTTAGCAGATCTTTCATGCAATTCAGATCTGCCTGTACTCTGAACCACGAGGCATATACCACTCTTTCTAATTTACTGGCTACAAACACGTTGGGAAAGCATGAAACAATCGCTGCCACAGCATTCTTGAATGTTGCAGAGGATTTCTGGTCCACGTGTACACAGTAGATGTTCTGAGGAGCATAAACAGCTCGTAGAAGCCGCTCAAACATCTCAATCTTGTCATGGATCACCATGGAGTATGCAATGGGGAAATCTTTCTCCTCCTCACTGAGAGGCACTGTGATGAAACCTCTTTTTTCAATGTAAGCTTGACAGTCCTCTGTTGCATTAATGTAGAAGTCCTCAGAAAAAACATTCTTCTTTTTCCTGGATGACAGAAGCACTTCTAATTCAGCTTCCTTGCCTCCAGTAATAATAGCCAAATTACCAGGCAGATCAACTGAGAACTGAGGAGGTATTTGCAGATCAGACGATGACTGCTCATCAGAGCTAATTCTCCAAAGAGCAAAAGAAAGCAACAAAACCATCAAGATAAGAAAAAGAGTTCTCAACATACGTCCCCTTGTAAAAGGCATATCTTTGTTTGAAGGGGACTGCCACACAGGTGACTTTGTCTTCAGTGGAGGTTAGTTTGACTAAATGGTGAGAGGCTGCACTGTTTCATTACACTAGGAAGTATGTAAAACTAAGGTGTGGAAAACCTACAAAATTCCTAGACCATTTTGCCTATTGCATGATTGCATTAAACATTACTGATGCCACGGATAGACTAGATGACACTGATAACATTACCTGAAAGAAAGTATAAGGCAGTTGTTTGTTTTAAGGCACTCAAAGGGTGTAAATTAGAAAAGACTTTCTCTTTGCAACAAAGAACGCAAACTTCACGACAGCATATGACCAATTCACTGTTTCACAAGCATGACTTTAATATCAAGTTGAAGAAAAAAAAAAAGCATATACATTTACACAAACGTGTAACTTTTCAGTTTGTACGGTCTTTACTGTTTCATGTGTCTAAGAATTTGCATTATACAGATACAGGCACTTCATAGAATAAATATTCACCTGAAGTCGAAAGAAACATACCAAAGCAAGTTACTGCTGCATTCTCTTTTACACATTAACTATTTTAACTTTGACTACTTGTCCGTCTTGATACTGAGCATCCCGAAACATTCCTCAGTTACTCTGAGCTCTAGATGCATCTAAGAATGACTAAAACGGGTGTTCTCATCCACATCCTGGTCTGCATCTGTGTCCTGCTCGTGGATGAAGCTGTAACGTCGATAAACGGATCCACCTTTGCTGGTGTACACCACATCTACCTCATCTCCACTATCTGGCTCGGGCACGCCATGGGGCATGTTAAGGTTTGCACTACCACTCAATCTCTCATAGCTCTGTTTCCAACAAAGCCTCTTCCTAGCATGGGCTTTAACCAAGACAAATACAGCCAGAGCCAAACCAAGTGCCAGCAGCAGAACAACAGGCAAGGCAGCTGAGGTGTGCTTCAGAGCTCTGGAGGACAAACTCATATCCGTTTCCTGGATGTCTCCTGATTTGGGCTGGGGGGCCTCCACACACAGTGCTAGAAAAAACACAGAATTCTTTTAGTAGACTGTCACATCTAAACAGTTCTCTTTTGCTTATGAAAGGCAGCATCTCTACCTGAGCGGCTGTCACAAACACAGCAATTAGTGTAATTGCCTCCAGTCTGACAGCATGGAGCACAACGGTTCTCCACAGCATGAAGAGCAGATTCAGTGGGACAAGTCAGACAGTGATCAGGTCCAGGGCCGTAGCAATGCCTACATGACTTGTTGCAAGGCTCACATGTTTTCTACAATTGAATAGTTAGACACATAGACATTACACAGATAAAAGGTTATGCTCGAAACAGACTGGAAGGCGAATAGCCCAGCTTGTTTCACCACCATCAGTTGTAACCTGACAATATGCAATATTACTCATTGTTAATCCTGTTTTGCTACATCCTGATTTTGAGAGGATGTCTACGTACTTTCTTTTGTGTACTGTCACAAGCTAGTGATCAGTAGGCAAACAGCGAACTTCCCTGGTAGTATGCGACAGCCAAACTAAAATACTAATTTGGATTAGTGTTTATATTATTTCAGTCATTTACTGAGGTGTGATCAATTAGTGTCTGTAGGCAGATTGTATGCTAACAGAGAACACCTGCCATTTGCCTTTAAATACTATGGTTATGATACATAGAGTAGTACAATGGCAAGATGATCATTAAATCATAACCCACCTCTTCAGAAAAGTATAGTCCCTCCTTACAGCGTGGATAGCACACTTTGTCCTGTAGAGTGCTGCCCCAGTCACAAGTCAAGCAGCCCTGAGGAGAGGCATCTGCAAACACACATATGGGCACTGAGCAGATACCTAATGCGAAAGTGAATCCTCAATATTGACAGTTTGGAAATATACAGCACATTCAGAAATTATTCAAACCCCAGTTCAGGGTCAAAGGTGGTGGTGGTTGAAACCCAATGCATTACACTGTGAGAACAAGCCAGAGTAACTGGAGAGACCCATGCAGACATGGGGAGAACATGCAAACTCCACACAGGATTCAAATCCAGGACCCTGTGAGGCAACAGTTTTACACAGCATACCATCATTTAGTATCCTAAAACCATTTAAAGAATTTTTATCCTTCATCAATCAACAGTCAGTCTACAAAAATAAAAAATAAAGTAAAAACTGAGTTTTTTTTTCCATTTAATACTGAAGCTGTGCTGCTAGATACTGTACTACTGCAAGCTCCAGACTTTAGTATGTCTTCTACTAAGGACATGCCTTGTCTAGCCTCTCTGCCATAAAGCCCAGATCACTGGAGTGCTGCTATAATGCATGTTCTGTTTGTCCCCTGTCACCACAGGTTCTCTGGAGGTCACCAGGTTCCTAACCACCTTTAGTACCACAATCTTGCTCTCATGATTCCTCAGTTTGGGAATTGTTTGTCTATAGGAAGAGTGCTTGTTGCTCCAAATGTGCTCCCTGTAAGAATATTGATCTGTGCCTCCACACAGTCCTGTCTACGAGCACTTTTGACTTCATTTTGCTTCTGCTTGGATTTTGTTTGTGTGTGCCAATCAAGGTACAGAAACATCTCAAAGATGATCAAGAGAAACGGGAGACTCTTGAGTTAAAATGTAAGCAGATGGTCTGAATAGTTACGTCAGTGTTACATTTCAGGAGAAATTTTTTATTTCTGTTTTGGAGCACTGAACTGAAATTAATTTAAATGACTATAACAAAAAGCTGCATGTATGTAACACAGTAAAATAAATAAAAAGTAAAAAAAAAACACAAAAAACCCCCATGTCTGAATACATATATATGGGCTTTTGTTGAGTCACTGGTTTGACATGTCATCTCTACCTATGCATGTCTGACAACTGGTATGACATTGTTTGCAGATGTCGTTGAGCTGATAGAAGCGGTGTGGGCAGCGCTCAACACACAGCTTGGTGCCTTTCAGCTCCAGAAGAGGAGGTGGACATGCTCTGCAGGACTCAGGCCCCGGTCCCGTACACAGCTCACAGGACTGGTGACATTTATGACACTGGGAGCCCTCCCTGTAATACCTGAAGAAATGCATAAAAACAATGGGTTAAAAACATTTCCTTCATGTTTGTCGCATATGTAATTGATTTTTTTTGTGAAAAAGAATTTAAAAAAAAGAGTTTTTAGAATAAGTTACTGTACTGCTGAAGAAGGAGAAACCACGTTATACCCTTTCTTCCTAAGAAACTTTGGTTCACTGCCAAAACAAATACTGTATTATCTCTAGCTTTGGATCACTAAATCATGAAGTTCAACATACTGTTTGCAGAAATTGTTTGTCTACTAGAGGTAAACATTTTTACAAATAGTAATAGAGCATTAAGCTTTCTACCCAGTGGGACAGTGGGTGACACAGAGCTGAAGGAGCCGCAGGTATCCTGGAGAACATGTAAGACAATCTCTTGGTGATGCACCAGTGCAAGTGGAACACACGTGGTCACAAGGCAAACAGAGTCCCAACATCTTTCCATCAGCTTCCTGCCTTGTGGTATATGTGCCATCAGGACACTCACTAACACATGTGCTGTCTGGAAAAAAAAAAAGAAAAAAAAAAAACACACAGCAATAGAGTTGCACCTTAACTTGGTGGCTTACTCCAGAGAAGCAACCAGTCTATCCAATAGTTGTACAACTGCACAGATCTGTTTAACTTGAGCTGAAATTGTCAGATGGTCTTACAAAAGCCATTATTATCATCAAGCCAGCTGTGAGAGCACTAAATGCAAAAGCGAAGTCTATAACTCGGGCCAACAATTTCATTAGTGATTAAAATTAGAAAAAAGCTTTTTCAAGCACCTGTAGAGCTAATAGTTTAAAGATAAATGATTCTGATTTGTTTTGTCTTTGCATGATAGATCAACTTTAAAACAATCAGTTTTGTGCCAATTTTCATTTACACCACAAATCACCTCTGTGTCTGCACATAAACCTGTGGAAAATGCTCACTGTGAAGGTATCTGGGGACAGCGCAGGTCTGGCATTCATCGTTGCCTGGCCCCTCACACGAAAGACAGTGTCGGTGGCAACCCTTGCAGGTGAACTGGTCGTTGTGTAGGTAGGTCCCCGGTGGGCAGGCTGTATCACCCGTCACACCACACAGTAATGTGTTTGGATCCAACACAAGTCCTCTCTCACACTGGGTGCACTCGTTGGCGTCCGACCCAGTGCAGCTGATGCAAGTCTGGTGGCACTCTAAACACAACCAAGCAAGGCAGATTGCAACACTTTCATGTCACATTTACACAAGAGGGTGTGATAATCATGTTTTAGAGGTGAATGAATTTCATTTTAAGCAAATAGCTTATTTCATTATCACTCAGCTGTGATTGTAGTAATTGCTTTTGGCCATTGCATTAACCTCTTTAGAACTTCAATGTACCGTCATTTAAAAAAATAAGTTAGTCAAGATAATGCTTGGCATATCTAGATAACAATTCCTTTTGCTACACATTTTCTGTTTTCTTTTCTTTTTAACGCTTATTCAAGCATTAACATTATTCAAGGTAATTACTATGGGAAAGAAAGTCTAATAGAAGGTGTGAGAAGAAAATTGGATGATCTCGCTTTCAAGGTTTTGTCCTTGTGTACCGCTGGACGACTTCTAGTGCACACTTTTTAGATTGTTCTGTGTAAGTCCCATTCTAACCACTTGCACATTTGTGATTTCACTATGGCCCTCAAGCACAGAGCAAACATTTAACTTCTGAGCCTAGCTAACCCAACTTTCATGTCCGTGGATATTAGTGTTCAGTGGAAGAGTCCAGTGTTCAAACCTCAAGGTGGCGCATGTGGTGATGGTTATGACTTATTGTTTTACAGAGTTTGCACCATATATTTGTCTGATTCTCTGTGGTGAGCTTTACTATAATACCCCGAGCTGTCTGAGGAAGACCAACTTTAACAATCTCCACTGTGGTGCGTCGTGTTGTCACCACTGGCTCAGCTCTGGCATATTTGGCTCCTAATGAAAGTCAAGTTGAAGGGTCACACTTCTGACATAGTGGAGGAGATCCAGCACTGATTGCTGACACACAAATTCAAGTGGTCAGAATAGGAAAAATCTCCACAGTGAAGCAAAATCAGCAGTTCTGCTGGAAGCAATGTGGTGCTGCAAGCCGATTTATTTTAGGTTATGATCTAATTTATACAGTAGGATAGGTACTACTGTATAAATACTACAGTATATCATAAATACTATAATACTGCAGGACTATGAGTAAACTGCTTTCAAAAAGTTCTGTCTTTTTATTGTAATACCTGTACTGATTTTTTCCTAAACGTTGCCTCCAGCACATGCCCTCCATATGCTGAAGGACTGAAACGAAAAATAATACAAACAGAACACTGTACTCAATATTTTCAAACAATAAAACCAAAACTGAAATAAGCAAACCCACTCTGGAAAATAAATACAACTTTGAAACCAAAGAGTCAAAATGAAATGAAGAATAAAAAAGGAATCAGAAAATACAACAATAATAACTCTGGGCTTATTTTACATCAATTCCCTAAGAACTATGATATGGAAAGGGTCAGTTCAATTACCCAAAGTATTATGGCATGTAGATGAGATTATTGCAACACATCTACATGTTAATTTATTTGACTATTTATATAAAGGATCTCCCAACTCTGTTACCCAGGTGCAATTCCTGTGAGTCAAAGTACTTTCAGCAGCACATTGTCAAAGAAAATGAGAGATTATTACTTCTGGGGTTATGTTAACATTATTTAAAAAAAAAAAAAAAATACTGGTGGTGCCAGTGGTACCCCTCAGCCTCCTAGTAGATGCACCTATGGTATAAATGTGAAAATCCTATGTTGCTTTGTTCTGAAGTTCTCACATTTACAAGATTTTCAGAAAACTTGACTTCTGACCTTGAGGTCAAGGTCACCGAGATGCGAACTTTTCCGAAATTTTTAGAAGGTGCACCTATGGTATTGAAAGTCTTAGGTGGTTTCCTTCTCGAGTAATCACATTCATAAACTTGGGCGTTCATGTCAGCCACCTGACCGGCAGGGTGACAACAACACCCCATTAGCCTTTTATGGCTGAGGGGTAAAAACATAAAACTTGACAACATTACAGAATTCCTGCTACTAGGAAGGTCAAATCCAAAACTCAAACAGTGGTAATATCATTGGATTTTAAATTTGACAGTTGCATTAATACTTGCTACAGTTTCAATTTCTAAAATTTCAATTTCAGCAAAACTGAATAAATATTTAAGGAAGAGCAGCCATCTGAAAATTAGAGCCCACCTCCCTGATTTGGTCTGAATTTTAGAGAAAAAAAAGATGTCAAAATGTATTTTAATCATTTGTTTTAATCAAGAATTTTGGGTCTTTGAACTGATGTAATAGCATCATGAAAACTAGCAAGCATTTTTGCTGTAGAACAGTGAAGCCGCAATAAAGAAAAAAAAAAACTATCAAGAAAACTCCACTTATTTGGTGTTTAAGACCAAACCAAATCTGTGAATCCAGATCGCTCCAGATGCTCACCTTGACACTCCATAGCTGCAGTCTCATAGTAAGTACCAGCAGGGCAGTCCTTTGAGCAAACACCTTTATAGAGCTTGGGGCTGTAGGTTGAGCAGGTCTCACAATCATCTGCTGAAGGCCCTGAACAGCTGCCACACGTAGGGTGGCACTGACCGCAGCAGCCCTCCTCCATGTCCTCATAATAGCCCACTGGACAACTAGCCTTACACTCACCGTTCAGCATCAAGTAAAGGAAACTGCACCCTGGAGGGGTGAAAAAAAATCGTAACACAAATCCCTCACCAATAACGAACATTATATCTTTTAAATCTGCTGACTATGCTAATAACTCACGGAAGCAGGTCTTATCATCTGAGCAAATGTCACAATGGGGAGGACATCGTCTGCAGGTACCATCATCTGCAGGGTACATTCCCAGTGAACAGTTGAGTCTACACATACCACTCTCCAGATAGTAGCCGTCAGCACAGGACAGGCACTGGGATTTGATCTCATCACATGTGAGACAGGAGCTATCACAGGCTTCACATGACCCCTCTGCTGTCTCAAAGAAACCTCTAAAAAAACAATACGTTCAGGAGAAAACAAAACACACAAAGAAAAGCGAAGCATGAAGAAGATCGTGCCATCATTGCCAAGTTTCGTGTTTGTTTTACCACTTATCAAACTGCTTACTCAGGGCAATTGGACCAGCACCGGCCTTGGTGGAGAAAAAGTTTATAAGTGCCTTTGGAACAGCTGATGCAGTTATCACTGGTGTCCACACATGCCTCACAGCTGGGAGAGCATTCCTCACACAGCTGAGTGGCAGAGTTTGCATATGAGCCAGGTGGACACTGCTCTACACAGGAACTGTCCTGGTCCAGGAAATATCCTGTGAAGCACAAATACACACACATCCACACTCGCACAATTGACATCAAGAATTAATTTACTCTGAAAGGCTAAGAGTAAATATTACCTTTAAAACAAGAAGAACAGTCCAGTGCCTGTGGGCCAAAACAGGTCTTACAGGAAACGTCGCATGTGTGACATTCACCATATTTCCCTGGAATTAAAAAAAAATATATATGCATGCAGCACACAGCTCGTTTTACCCATCCCCACCACAAGAGGGAACCATAACAAGATTTAACTTTAGTGTATGTACACAAATAGACTGTATAAAAAAGGGCTCCATGGGCAGAAATAAACAAATGGTTGATAATCAGGGGGTTTTGGACTATTGCATTCTGTATTCAAAAGGAAACGTTTAGAAAAGGTATTGCTTTAAAACCATTCATGTTCAGTTTTGCCTAAGGATAAAACAGGCACTAGTGTTTACAATCTCAAATCAGAAAAAGTTGGGACAGTATGTTAAATTAAAATCAAACTGAAAACAGTACTTTGTTAAATTATCTTTGACCTGTATTACATTGAAAACAATACAACAGCACATTTAATGTGTTCCTCAGGAATTTTTTTTTTTTTTTTTTTCCAAAATAAACACGTATTCCAATTTTGGTTCTTGCAACACATTTAAAAAAAAAAGTTGGAACAGTAAAGCATTTACCACTTTGTAATGTTGCCATTCCTTTTCACAACACTTAAGACATTTAGGGACTGAAGACACCAAGTGATGAAGTGTTTCAGGTGTAATTTTGTCCCATTCTTCCTGCAAACAAGTCTTAAGGTGGGCAACAGTATGGGGTCTTCCTTGTCGCATTTTATGTTTCAAAATGCGACACACATTCTCTATTGGAGACAGGTTGGGACTGCAGGCAGGCCAGTCAAGTACCCATACCCTCACCCTCTTCCTCTGCAGCCAGGACTTTGTCATGTGTGCAGAATGTGGTTTTGCATGGTCTTGTTGAAATATGCATGGGTGTCCCTGGAAAAGATGTCTTTTTGAAGGCAGCATATTGTGGTCCAAAATCTCTATGTAAGTGCAAGCTACCTTTGCCAAGGGCACTGACACAACCCCATACCATGACAGACCCTGGCTTTTGGGCTTGTTGCTGGTCTGGATGATCCTTTTCTTCTTTGGTTCGGAGCACACGGCGTCCATTTCTCCCCAAAAATACCTGAAATACTGATTCATCTGACCACAGTACACATTTCCACTGTGTGATGGTCCATCCCAGATGCCTCCGAGCCCAGAGAAGTCGACGGCGCTTCTGGACACTGTTAGCATAGGGCTTCCTTTTGGCACAGTACAGTTTTAACTGGCATTTGTGGATGTAACTACGTATTGTGGTACTTTACAAAGTAGTCCTGAGCCCATGGGGTGATATCGCTTATAGATGAATGACGATGTTTGATGCAGTGCCAGCTGAAGGATCGGAGAGCACGGTTGTTCAGCTTAGGCTTGTGCCCTTCTCCTTTATGTACTGAAATTCCTCCAGATTCCTTGAATCTTTTATGTTGAAGGTGAAATATCCAAATCGCTTCCTATCTTTCTTTGAGGAACATCACATCATTATTTAACCAATTTACCTGATTGCTAGCCATTGCTCCTGTCCCAACCTTTTTTCCCAACCATATTTACAAATGAAATGAAGTTGACCAGACAAAACATGAAATATTTTGTGTTCATATTGTCTGCAATGAAATATAAGTCAAAGTAAATTTAGAAATCACTACTTTCTTTTTTTATTTGCGTTTTCCATACTGTCCCAACTTTTTCTGATTTGGGTTTGTATAAAGGAAATCTCACCACTTTGTGTATAACTCATGAATGCAGATTTAACCTGGAAAGAGCTTCCATTCATTTATAGCTTTAGGTGAAATGAAAAAGACAATGTTTTACTGAGTTTTATGACGACTGCTCTGTGCAGTTCTTCATTTTCTATATTACACTGTAGATTCAATCCACTAATAATCAGTGTCTGCTGACAAAAGAGCTGTCTTTATTAAAATAGTTCATCTGATTTTTATGAAAATACCAGATATAACTTTAAAGTTCTGAAAAAGTGAGAATCTCAAGTCTGTACATTGAAAATAAATTAAAACTGAGCTAATCCACCAAGATCAATGTACTATCAAGACCTATCTTCTTCAAAAAATTCAATCTGGTCTCAACATATATACTCAGCTTTACTCCATTTGCATTACATTTGCAAACGTTAATATACTCTGATGTTTTATTGGGGTTTTTTTTCCCACAATGTCTTTCAAACAAGAGGTTATAAATTTAATTAAATTATCAATATCACATTTATCAGGAGACGCACTCAATTTCCCCTGATATGATCAAAAGAAAAACACGCCAACTCCCACCCTCTTATAAATCGCACCACATAGTTCTCTGACGTAGTAGTTAACTGATAGGGGAGAAAAAAAAAGAAACATCAAAAAATACTTGAAAGAAATAAGAATTTGAATTATCTATTCAGACAGTAAATTTGGATTAGGGTTTTCCCCTTTGTTTTGGTTGGCCGGTGAGTTTTGATCCTGTTACAAAACCGCAAATACCACTCTATGTTCCAGCAAGAAACAATCCATCGAGGGGGGGGGGCAAAACCCCCAAAGGAGAGACACCTGAGCAGGGGAGGTGTGTGCCCTGGAGATTGCTCCAGTTCCAGCTAAAACACAGACTGTTTAAGAAGGAATAATAAAAATGCCTAACCTTGTTAAGAATAAGGGCAAGCATGCTCATAACATTCACATATAGAGGCATTGGGGAATTCAGTCATTGGCTTGGTTAAGGTTGAGCTCGCATCACAATGACTGCATTCTCCACATGCAGTGCCTGCAGCTAGACTGGATTGCCTTTCGTAAGTCCTCCAAATAATATACGCTAGACGGTGTGAAATGGCAAGAATGTTCCAATCTGATTTGACATAAGGGGCAGATTGTTTCATTTCAATCGCTCTTTCTTGCCCCTCCCCTCTTTCTGTCGCACACACATAAAGACGGACATGGTGCCTGTCCTCTGAGACAGGCAGTAAAAATGGCTGGCCGTTGTTTCATTTTTTTTTTTTTCTGTCATTGGTTTGGAAAGTTGTGTGGCATGTAATTGGCAACTCTGGCCTCAGGATCTTTGAGCAGATAATAACTGCCTGTCTAAGAGGGGTGTCTCAGACCAAATGTGTTAAATTCATTACCATCATTCAATTATTCCACTCTATTAGGACATCAATTATTTGCAGTAGCGCTGCACTTTTGCCAAGACAAAGATGGGCACCCAGCACATGCAGAGAATCTGTCTTCCATAAGGATCAAAGACAGATTAGGCCATGTGAATAACTAATAAGGCCTGACGGAGACAAAAGGTTAAAAATGCAGATTTTTTTCCAAGTAGAAGTCACATTTTGAACATGGTGAAATGGCTACAGCTGCACCACATAAGGCTGTTAGAGGAAATCACAAATGAGACCAAACCACAACTTGTCACACCATAACAATCAAATAAACCTAGCTACACAAACGGGTAAATGAAGGGTTCCTGGAAAAAGACACAAAAATGCTGAAAACCAGATGAAAAAAGGAATGTGTACCACCATGAAAAATCCGAATGTTTTCTGTGAAGGGAGAGGAAAAAAAAAAACAAGTGTCTTTTTGTCAAATTGTATGATGCGTAGACATTTATTTGTCTACAATTATAAACAGAATATGAAGATATAAGAGCTCTGACGTTACAGTATTGTCAAAAATGTCTCTGTGTTGCGCTGCTGAGATTTCTTCTGAAGTTAACATGCTATCCAGCAAAATGCTGATAGAGTAAGTCACTGCAGTGTCCAATCTGACCCTGGTCCAACATAGGAAGATGCTGTAGCTTAATATTTTGAGTATAGCCGGCAATACAGGGTATGATTCTAAACCCTTTTCCATCATTATCTATAAGGCAGTAGTTCACAACAACGGCTAACTTAAGATGGGTACTTTAAGATTAAAACACACAGAGAGAGAAGCCCAAGTATCATAAGATCCTTCATGAGTAAGCAGTGGGGAGTAAGAACTCCCATTTGACAGTAGTCCTCGAGCAGAACCAGGCTCAGTAAGGGAGAGCCACGACTGGAGTGAGGGGAAAAAAAAGAGGACAAACAAGAGGAAACCACCACACAAACTATGCAAGAAAGCTGACAAAGGTTAATGACATATGACTTATAAATTTATGGGGAGTGAAACAAGGGGCGAGGAGGTGAGACAACTTGAGCCTATAGCCACCAGCAAGAGAGGACACTGGGGATGGAGTGGCTGGTTCCAGAAGCAAAATGAGACCAAGCGGATCATCATCTCAGGTGAATGTAGGATGGTCTCCTTGGACTAGACACGACAGTGAGAAATGGCTCAGACATTTCTTTTTCTTTAGCATTTTGGGTTTTTTTTGCTCCCAACCAATGAATCTTCTCTGGCAAATACGAATATCCGTGCCACACACACACACAGAGTTGGGTGTTGTGATCTCAGTCAGTGGCTGGAAAGCCTCTCCTCTGATACCATCCTCATGCAGGCAGGTTGATTACAATGGAGATGCCAGAAGGAAAAAAAGCGGGAGGTGGTTCGATATTTGGACATTTTTTTTCTCTACGTGTTTGAAAAGCATGAAAGGTGTGAGTCACTGCTTTCCACTTTTTGAAGCGTTGTTGCTGGTTTGCCACCTACTGTTAAGATAATTCTATTTTCAGTGTCCATCAATAACATAGCTGATATGTACCTGATCTCTAAAAATCCTAAATGATACATAATAAAGAGTGACACGTGTAGAGTAATTTTTAACATCAGCATATCAATGATGAAATGCAACAGGCTACAACCTGGACAGGTCGCCAGTCTCTTGCAGGGGTAACACAGAAAGACAGCCAACCACTCACACTAACTTAGAATCACTATTTAACCTAAACTCACTAACTGCATTTCTTTGGACTGTGGGAGGAAGCTGAAGAATCTGGAAAGAACCCAATTAGATACAGGGAGAACATATAAACACCATACAGAACGGCTCTGGCCAGATGGTGGAATTGAACCTAGCACTTTCTTGTTATGAGGTTATGGTGCTAACCACAGCACCAAACGGGGAAACCGAGAATGAAGACTACACCTTTTTTTTTTTTTTTTTTTCCAATCTCATTTACCTTTGAGTAGCGAAATTCAGTTTGAATAACTTTCACATTAACTTAAGTCCTTCTTTAAAAAAAAGAAATCCCACTAATGTGTATTTCAGAGAGTCACAGCCATGTAGTGGACGTGGACTGTAGCCAGGTGTGTGTTTAAACTAGTTGGTAGTAATAATATAAGCAACCAAATTGAAGCAAAAGGCTGGGCAAAGCCATCCCACTGTCACGGAGCCCCAGTGGACAGCAGGAAAGAAGGCTGAAGGTGGGAGGGGAGCAGATGGCCCCACTGGTGAAGGAGCCACACAATTTCATGGCATATTTTCTGCAGATGTGTCTGTGGTAACTCATGCGAGGTTGCAGTTTGGCCACTGACAGGGGTGATAGATAGACCCCTGAGTCCCACTGTGACAAACAAAAATACTTTGCTCTTCATGCTCACTACCAGGGTTTAGTGGGGAAATATTTTTTATGAAAACAAAACAAAAATGAGTAAGCCCATCTTTTAATGTTCTGTCATCAAAATGTGGCAGTAAGCCCAAACAAGTTTTGGGAAGAACAAACTTGAGACTATGAGGATTAAAGAATAAGACAGTGGAATGAAGAGCAGCACCATAACAATGCAGGCACAGCTGCCCAGGAAAATGTTTCACTCAGCCTCAGCTGGAAGCCTTGTGGACATGCTCAATTGCCTAATGAGTACATTGATCACTTTTTAAAGCAGACCTAAATTAGATGCAGGCAACTCACTAAATAATCCATAAACACTGATGTAAAACCGGGAAACTTGGAGGATTTACACAAAAGCCTTTGCAAGATTAATGCAGTAATGTCTGTCCTCGGAACACACAAAGTCAAGTAGGTGTTTGAAAAGAAGATTCCTGTTCTATGTTTCCCAGTATGAATTTTATAAGTGTAAAATGTAACTAGCTTTTACTATTTTAAAACGATGTCCAAGCTCATCGCCTTTGAAAAATTAAGTCACCAAAGTTGTTTACTCTGAATTTACATTACTTAAATTATGTAGTACTTCTAAAAAGTTTTGCAATGTCTGGGAAACTGAGATCTTATTTCCTTATGCACTTTCTGTGCAAGATGCACTGACTCGTCACATGAACCCTGCTTTAATTAACATTGAAATAGCAACCCTGAGGAGTTAAGTTGCAGTCCATGTGACATGTTGCCAGCCAAGGCACCAGTCACACAGGCCTGGAGACCAGTTGCTGCCTATTAACCAGGAAAGTGGTTGCAGAAGGTTGTTACTGGGAGAAAGTGGTCACAAGGAAGTTGGTGCTCCAAAAAAACCTTGTTGTGATTGCTCTGGTCGCTGGGCAGGTTGCTTCAGTCACCCCCTAGTTTGAATGGAAAATAACTGTTCACCTCACCAAAGAGTATCATCATGCACCATCATCCATGCAAACTATTCAAGTGGCTATGGCAATCTGAAACACAATTATAAGGAGGTTTTTGGTGCAGCACATTTTTTCTGATGAGTTACACCTGGTGACAGCTAACAACCACCGTGCAACTGGCTGGAGAATGCACATTTTTCCCTAGAAACCAGTGGTTACCAGGTGGTCACTAGGCTAGTGTCTACGGCTGTGTGACTGAGGCCTAAACCTTAATATTATTCTCCACCAAGCAGATAATAATTTTTTTTTTTTTACAAAAACCCACACAAACGAATAATCAAATTAATCAATAATCAAAGTTAAAACACAGCATAGCTGAATGATCACAACCTATTTTTACACTATTTTTTCAGTCCCCTGAGTTTTGTCTGATCCAAAACAAATTAAATATTCTAAATCAAACATTTTAAAAAATAATTTTAATATGTTTGCAAAAACAAAAGAAAATGAACAAGAAAAGATTCAAAGACTATGGATTAAGTTAAAAAACAATCATAATTCAAGTAAGAACATTGTAATTACACTGATAAAGTTGGCTCCACAAGTTTGAAAAACTAATTAGGTAATCAGGAATAAAGGTACACATGAACGATTTCCTCGTTCACCTGAAAGTACTCTGCGGTTTCCCTTGAATAGTAGGAATTTCCCTTAGGATGAGCCAATAACATGCTTGTGATGCATGATGGATGTGATTCAACGGCTGATGAAAATGAAGCAGATGTTTTGAAACTGAAGCATTCATCTTGTGTCAGGCCTTTACGACATGCCAACTTTCATCCAGTTCACTTGGAAAGACCAAAAAAAGAGAACTGTTTTGAAAGGCTGATGAAATTACATCATGTAACATGTGAAGGTAATTGCTCCCCAGAAAAGGGTGAGTACACTTTATCAAATCAGACACCTGCCCTGCTAATTTGATTAATGGTCACAGTGAGGGTTTTAACAGGTCTGCAGGGAGTTGTTCATGCAGTTCATTTTCTGATTAACTTGTGGAAATATATACGCAAGGCAATGTGACACAGATTTACATCCGCTTGTATGCAATATCCAGAACCAAAGTTTAGAAGCGCAAATGGCTGTTTAAGAATTTTTTTGTTTTACATTCACATTGTAAACTCACTTATTTTATTATACTGTTACCAGCTGCATTATCTACGTCACTTCTGTCTAGCCTGTCTTGCCAAGTGTGGTGCTTTACAGTACCACCTGTAAAAGCCCTCAGAATCCCCTTCATACCAAAAACAATCTTTGGGATTCCCCACATTCCCATAACTAGACCTGTGACTATAATTTCCTAAGGCAAAGGAGTGACAATCCTCCTATGTGGCCTAATGATACCAAACAGCATTCATGGCCAGCTTTCTTCTGGGAGCTCAAAATTCTTCTGTTTCACAAGTGCAGCAGTACAAAACTTCACAAATTAACAGCTTATAAAAACTTGGAAAAAATATATCAGGTGCCACAATTTTTTTTAAACTTATTTGAAACCAAGATGAAAACAATAAAGCACTTGGAAAGCCACCTTTTAACTGATCCCCAATTGTTAAATATGTTAATATAATAAACTCTCTGTGGATGAACTTTTTCAGTTTGCTCTAGGACTGCACTATCAATTTCAAGTAAGTAAATAAGTTTTGTTATTTGTAAAATCAGACAGAGAAATAAAGTCACTCCATTACACTAACTTAGTGTGTGTGTGTGTGGGGGGGGGGGGGGGGGGGTGTCTAATTATCTAGTAAGATGTCAACCTGGACACAATACTGTTTATAGATCTGGTCGCAATGATGAGTTAATATAATGTTGTGGACTTGCCATGGTGCTGTATATTACCACTGTTTTGATAGCCTATTTGAGAAGGGCAGATTGTTATGAAGGATTGCTAAACTTCAAATCAGAAAAAAAACCCATATTTTTAGTTTAACACACATAGCACAAGATCAGAGGAGACATCTAATAAATGTCAGAAAGATTAAAATTACTAATCAAGCCTGATGTAAAAGTATTTCTCAGTGTCAGATGAGATGGATTGAATTGCGTCCCTATGTTATCAGCACATAGACCACTTACGTAAAGGGTTGTAAAAACTTATAGTTTCACAGTTAAGTAACCACTAGCAGCTGTGACGATCAGTGAGAATGCACTGGTGTCACTATCTTTCAAGGTGGCAGAACACGGCCATGCAATAATGGAGAAAGTTTTGCTTTCAAACTTCTAAATAATATGGTATTCCTGTAGATCAGAAAGATGAACTCAAGTCTTGACATTAACAAGCATGTAAAGTATTGTGAAAAGTCTTCATCCATTTCGTATTTCTTTGTATTTTGCTTTCAAGGAACTAGACTTCTTGTATTATTTTTAAGTGGTTTTGAGCAATAGTTCTCAGGGCTTTCAGAAGGTCTTCCAAATTTTCAGGGCAAGTCTGCCCTTGTGCCATTCTTCCCTTGTAGCTGAGAGTACACCCTGGATGGCTCTTTGGAGAAGAGGCTATCTATACTCTTGGCTTCTGCTTTTCCGGCACATCTCTTCAGCCTAGTGGCCAGAGCTGTGAGCCTTTGTTTGACAGTTTCTAGAGCCTCAGTTATGTACATCACCCTGTACCTCTTTTTCATCCAGGACCTGTCTCATGACACCCTTCTCCAACTCAATTACCTGACTAACATTCACTGGTTGTCGGGATGGTGCAAAGGGCAGTGTTCACATCTGATGGGACTAAGTGAGCTGGGGGAGTCGTGCTCTTGGTTGGGTGCCTACCTTGAGTTCATCCACAATCTTCATCCACTGCATCTGTCATTGCAGGTGGCTGGGCATCATTTAGTTCAGTTCCCCTGCTCTTTTCTAGCATTGTTGGCTCAATATTTCCATCCTGTATCTCTAACTCAACAGATGTTATTGCACTGAATTAAAAGGTGTTTCTTGGTCAGTGTGGAGACTTCTTGAACAAATTATTTGTTCAGTCAAAACACCCTTCTCTTTTCAGAAGTTTCATTGCAAATACTACTACTACTACTACTACTACTACTACTACCACCACCCCCACCTTATATGTTAAAGCTGTGATTTTTTTTTAAACAAACTAACAAAATCTGCTCTGAACTTTCCATTACATAGTTTCTCCATATCAATAAGGCTGGATAGCCCACAATTAAAGTCACCCATTAAACCCACACCCCTGCTCCAACAGGGCCAGGCAGGAGAGCTGAGGTAAGAGTCTTGGGCTGTGGGGGTAAGAAGATGGGGGTCGAAAGGGGGAGACAGCCAGACAGGAGACAGAGACATGCTGTAATCACCAAGAGAAGGCAATGACGACTGTTTCCTCCATTGAGTCTGAAATGATGCAAGAGAAGGAGGGGGAGGATTAAGATGGGAGGATGACAAAGTTTGCTCATGACTTTGGTTGACAGATAAGAGAAGGAGTGACTCAGTAGAACAAGAAGGAAGGGGAAATGTGTAGAAAAGGTTAAAAAAAAAAAAAGGAAGACTACTAATACTAATCAGTGGTCAAAAGGCTTTGTGCAAGAAAGCCAAACTTCCTCCTAGGTTTATCTCAATGCCAGGATTTAAGGTTCAGGGGCTGGGAAGAGCAAAGACTTTGAGGAGTTCATAAAAGGACAGTCTGGGAAGATTAGGCGAATCAAAAAAGTCTGTGTTGCTACCTTACGTAACTCTTAAAATGCAAAGTAAATTTAAATTATACTGGGTTTATGCTTATTTTCTGAAATCAAACTGTGTGCTTTCAACATGTAAAAAAGGACAACTTCAAAAACAAAAAAAAGCATACCCATTTCCACTTATCCAACAGCAGAAGGAATGTGAGAGGATTACTTATACAGATTTAACATTAAAAAGAGCTTGTAGTGTTCCACTTAATTCTGTAGCTGTTGGCTCACAGATTGCACTACATGGCTAAATGTGCGGGGGGCAAAGATTACCCTGTGTCCCTCTGCTTTTCCATCTGCACCGTGTTACTTCCTACACATACTGGCAGGTTGGCATTTGAACCTGTTTACCCTCGATGAGTTTCATTATCCATATTCTTTGTTCACATTAAATAATTGAATACTCAAAAGAGAGAGAATTTTTCAACACTGATAATTACGGATAACGTGCTCTAGTTATTATTTCAGAAGATGCCTCATTATGCTGTTAATCTTTATTAATATAAAAATGGAATTGTTTATTTGAATCACATTTTGAGCCTCTGCTTATTTCAATTTGAGTGTAAATGATCCAAGGATAAAACACCAGTGTTGGGAAATTTTATCTTTGTCAAAACATGTTCCAAAACAAGTGCCAAAAGAGCAAAATTTCAGATGATCTCTTTTCATTTTTCCTCACAGGAATCAAATAAGGTCCCAAAAATCCTTTAGATGACACAAGCAGAAAGTTAGGATCTGCTATTTCCACCCCCTGTTTGTGTTGAAACCACAAATATAGGGAAATCCATCAACCAAATTTCTGTTTATATTATTACACAAGATCTGAAGATATACTAGGGATAGATTTGCAGGTCAAGTTAAAAAAAAAAAAAACTATGTAAGGATTTGCTAGGAGACTGTTGCTAGGCAAAAATAAAACACGTTGAAGTTTCTATTATGTTCTCTGGAGACTTGTGAGTAAATAAGTATATTTTTGTCCAGTAAGCCCATAGGTGCCTGCAGGCCTGGCCAGATGGCTGTCCACCTTTCAGTAATTTCAGCTTGTCTGAATACTTGCCTGTAGCCAGGTTGTGATCAGTGTCAGTGCACAGGCCTAACCAGCTGCTCATCACACAGCTGCCTGTCAGGAAACGCCTGACCAATGAGCTGCATGTGTTCTCTTACACCCCACTCTTTTTTTTTTTCTTTTTCTTTGGTCGATTTGGAAGTCTCTCTGTTTTTTCCTTCCTCCTCCCTCTGTTTGTGTCTCATGATTCGCCAACAGGGATCAATGAATTAGTATTGGAAGTATTGGAAAAACAAACTCATTAAGTTTAAATAAGTACGCTGGACAGTTAGGAAAGCTGCAACATATCAAATTCCTATTAAATAATATGTGAGAGTGTACATTAAAGCCAGAAAATAGTCTATGATTGGTTACTTATCATGATCAGTAATGGTCATTTTATGTGAAGAATACAAGCACTAAAGTGCTTTGGCTGTATTCACACGAAATCTGGCAGTGGGTTGTACGGTGATGTGGGCAAGTTTATTTGTGCTTTAAAACTAACAACCGTCAACCACCATATATAGCAGCACGGCGGCTCTAGTGGTTAGCAGTCCTGCTTTACAGCAGTATATTGTTGGGTTTGGAAGTGGGCAGGGCCATTCTGTGCGGAGGTGTTTTCACTGTGCTTGCACATGTTTTTTTCCTCTTGGAGTGTTAGTTTCTCCCAGAAAATTTGAACATTTCAGTTTAAAATTTCCCATTTTTAGTGAGAAATAATTTATGCATATTTAATGATTATGTGAATGCTTCACGAGATCTATCAACACAATCGGGAATAGGATTTATTCCAGTATGTTTGTTTAGCTCAAAAACCTAATCTTGGACAAGTGTATGTGTGTACGTGTATACTATCATCTGCAATCTTATTAAAGGCGATACTTTCTGCAGTTGCCTCTTGTTTGCTTTTGTTTGATTTGATAAAGGGAATGCATGAGAGGCAAAGTGTAAGAACCAGGCCTACTTTAATTAATGAAATTGACTTGCCTCCAGTGAATAATAACATAAAAGCGGCTTTATCTAAAAGGAACTGGAAACATGTTAATGGGAAATGCTTTAACTGGACCTTAAATCAAGAGGATTAGCAGCCATATGTGAGGTTCTCTAATCTCATTTGGAAGGGCCCTAGGCCCACTCTGCTGGTATGCCTTACATTAGCCTCCTCAAATGCTTTCTGCCAGCAAAATGACATACAGGTTTTGGCTTAGCAGTGTGCTTCTTTTAGCCTAAATGTCAAAGAAGTTCAAATGAGAAACTCCTTACGCAGACAGAGAGAAAAGAGCTTCCTTTATTTGCTCCTACTCCATGTTAGACTTATATCACCTGCCCCCAGTGTCAGACAACTGAGAGAAGCATTTAAATATTCATAGTATACACATATTAATAGGCTATGTATTTTCTGCTCAAATTAACTGCAACTCATCTTGAAGGGTCTGCTCATACAGAAGTAACAGCATGCTCTATATAAATATTTCAGCGAGCCTCACTTCCTCTTCAAGAACTTTGCATGGAAATTTACTGAGAAGCCAACAAATTGCACTGACAGGTCTGAATGCAGATGAGGCAATGATGCATCAAAGTAAAGGATGGTATAAGGATAAATTTCACACACTCATCAGAACTTTCAAAACAAGGATGGGTATCATTAGTATTTAACTGATGGTGATACTCAAAAGTTCTGTGGATACCACTTGCTCATTTTTTGTGTGACATGAAGACATTGAACTTGATACGGCGATAGCTACTTTCACAGTGGCAAGCTCATTTTAATGCTAAGCAGTTGAGAGGGGTTTGATAATATTCCTCTTGGGTCCTATAGTTCAAAATAATAAGCATGTGCATACAAGCTAGGCTAAACGGACATTCACACAGGAAGTGATTTTCAGCGAAGTTGTCACCATGAAAGTCAATGACAGTAGGCGACTTCAAGTGACAACAGGCAAACTAACTCCTGGCAACACAAAGTGGATGGGTCCTGAGTTAAACTGAAGTGATTGAAGCAACTACTTTGTCGCCTCCTGGATGACCATCAGTTAGTGGTTGTTGCTGCTGTTATGTGCAGTGTTTCACCCTCCATTGAGAGTTGAGAGTCACTGGAGTCTTGAAATCAGTGTACCGGGAGCAGGCTGTTCTTGGCAAGTATCATAGGCTCCAACTAATTAATCTCTGGCTCTCTTCCACAGCATGTCTTTTATCTTTTATGTCTTCCTTCAGTAACCCCAACCAGTCGCGGCAGATGGCCGCCCCTCCCTGAGCCTGGTTCTGCCGGAGGTTTCTTCCTGTTAAAAGGGAGTTTTTCCTTCCCACTGTCGCCGAAGCACTTGCTCATAGGGGGTCATATGATTGTTGTGTTTTTCTCTGTATGTATTATTGTAGGGTCTGTCTTACAATATAAAGTGCCTTGAGGTGACTGTTGCTGTGATTTGGCATTGCATAAATATAATGAAATAAACTGATTGAATTGAATCCAACTGCCCAGGAGGTGACAAAGTAGTTGCTTCAGTCACTTCAGTTTAACTCAGGACCCATCCACTTTGTGTTGCCAGGAGTTAGTTTGCCTGTTGTCACTTGAAGGTGTTGTCACTTGAGGTGATATCTGGTGAGACAAGCTGGCTAATGAGACCTGACCTGGCTAATGACACCAAAACACTGGAACACTTTTGCAAATAGGGTCTATTTTGACACATCAAGCAGATATCTGAAGATTATGCCACTACAGTCGTGGCCAAAAGTTTTGAGAATGACACAAATATTAGTTTTCACAAAGTTTGCTGCAAAACTGCTTTTAGATCTTAATGTCAGTTGTTTCTGTGATGTACTGAAATACAATAACAAGCGCGTCATACGTTTCAAAGGCTTTTATTGACAATTACATGACATTTATGCAAAGAGTCAGTATTTGCAGTGTTGGCCCTTCTTTTTCAGGACCTCTGCAATTCGACTGGGCATGCTCTCAATCAACTTCTGGGCCAAATCCTGACTGATAGCAACCCATTCTGTCATGATCACTTCTTGGAGTTTGTCAGAATTAGTGGGTTTTTGTTTGTCCACCCGCCTCTTGACGATTGACCACAAGTTCTCAATGGGATTAAGATCTGGGGAGTTTCCAGGCCATGGACCCAAAATTTCAAGGTTTTG
>VVHJ01062821.1:0-14965 GCA_015107715.1 Tylochromis polylepis | reverse complement strand
CCAGGCCTTGATGGATACAGGCTGCACGCAGACCCTGGTCCACCAAACCCTGGTTCTTCCCAGGGCACTGATGGAGGCAGAGAGGGTAGAGGTTAGGTGTGTGCATGGGGACATCCACGAATATCCCATAGTGCCACTGCAAATTAAATACAAGGGCAAAACTCATAGTGTAAAGGCTATAGTTAGCGCCTGACGCATCCCTAAATTCTGGGAACTAATTGGCCGGGGTTTAATAACCTGTTGGGGCAGTGTGGGGGGATGCATTCACAACCTTTAGCAGCATGTAGTGTCTGCACTGCGCTCAGTGGTGACGCTGGGTCGTCCGACGCTGACTCTGGGGAGGAGGAGACAGCAGGGCCTTCTCGTGAGGCCCCGCCGGCTCCAGTTATTCACTCCACGGAAGATTTTCCACTAGAGCAGTCTCATGACGACACCCTATGCTCAGCCTTTGACCAAGTGATACGAATTGATGGTCACATGGTACGCCCTGAAGCAGCGTGGACCTACCTGCATTTTGTATTATTGAACGATAGGCTTTATCGAGTGAGTCGTGACACTTGCACAGAGGAGGAACACACCCAGTTGTTGGTACCTAAAAGCTGCCAGGAAATGATTTTCCATTTTATTGGCCAGGCATCCGAGCGGATGTGCGCCAATGGTGCATGTCCTTCCCGGAGTGTCAGCTGGTTAACCAGCCAACCATCCCAAAACCGCCTTTGCGCCTATTACCATTAACGGAGGTCTCGTTTGAGCACATTGGCATGGCTCTCATCAGGCCATTTCACCGGAGTGCATGTGGCTATCACTTTGTATTAGTTCTGGTGGATTATGCAACACGATACCCAGAAGCAGTGCTGCTGTGCACCATTTCTGCAAAGAGTGTGGTGCAGGCGCTGTTTCAGGTCATCTCCTGAGTCAGCATCCCGGAAGAGATTCTGACTGACCAGGGCACATCGTTCATGTCTCCCACACTGAAAAAGCTTACTGGGCATTAAATCTATTTGGACCAGCGTCTACCACCCTCAGACTGACGGGCTGGTGGAGACTTTAAAATCCATGATTTGGAAGTTCATACCCAAGGATGAATGCAATTGGGATCGCTGGCTAGACCCTCTGTTGTATGCAGTTGTTTGGACCTGATTAAAGAAAACTGGGAGGAAGGTCCAACCCCACTGAAAAATGAGATTCAATACGTTCTGGACCTGAGAGCAAAGCTGCACACGCTGGGGAGGTTATCACAAGAGAATTTGCTCCAGACCCAGGAACGTCTGTACAACAGAGGGGCTAGACTCAGGCAATTTTCACCAGGAGATAAAGTGCTTGTATTGCTCCCTTCTTCCAGCTCAAAATTACTCGCAAAGTGGCAAGGGGCCTTTGTGGTCACACGGCAGGTGGGCAACGTTGACTATGAGGTGGTACAGGCAGACAGGGGAGGAGCCACACAAATATACCAACTCAACCTCCTTAAAGCATGGAGAGAGGCTGAAACCGCTTCTCTGGTGAGCCTGGTTAGGGAGAGAGATGATATGGAGCCGGAAGTGCCAAATTCCACCATTCCTGCATCCCTCCATTGTGATAACCATCTCACACAGGCCCAGAGAGCGGATGTCGCTGCATTGCAACAGCGTTTTGCAGATGTGTTCTCCTCCCTGCCTGGCCATACTTTGCTCATCGAGCACCATCTTGAAACACAGCCTGGCATGACGGTGTGTTCACGGCCCTACTGGCTGCCTGAACATAAAAGACAAATAGTTCAGAGGGAATTGGCTGAGATGCTGAAAATGGGAGTAATAGAAGAGTCACACAGCGCCTGGTGTAGCCCCATAGTTCTTGTAGTGAAGAAAGATGGGTCTATACGGTTCTGTGTCAACTATCGCAAGGTAAATGAAGTGTCACAGTTTGATGCTTATCCCATGCCCCGGGTCGACGAGTTCCTGGACCAGTTAGGCACTGCTCGCTTTTTCACAACATGATTTGATTTGATTGGATTTGACCAAGGGCTACTGGCAGATTCCCTTGTCTGCAGAGTCCAAAGAAAAAAGACGGTAATACCAAAAAGACTTCTCCACTCCATACAGTTTGTACCAATTTGTCACACTTCCGTTCAGCTTGTTCAGAGCCCCTCATGGACCGGGTGCTACCGCCTATTTGGATGATGTCATTATCCACAGTGACACCTGGGCGGCGCATGTGCAGCGAGTGGCCGGGGTCCTTTAATCACTGAGGCAGGCGGGGCTCACGGCCAACCCAAAGAAGTGTATGGTTGGACGGAGGGAGGTACAGTATTTGGGGTACCACTTGGGAGGCGGGCAGGTGCGTCCGCAGATGGATAAAGCGGCAGCCATCGCATCCTGCCCGTGTCCCAAGACCAAAAAAGAAGTGAGGCGGTTCTTGGGGCTGGCTGGGCACTACCGCCGGTTTGGCCAGACAGCTCTCCACCCTAAGTCAGGCAATGGGGGTATGTGGCGAGGTGTGGCTTGTGGCTCAGCTGCAGGGGAGGGGTGGAGCAGTGGGTTCAGGGTGCGGTGTCAGGGGAGGCTGACACACTCCTGAGCTCCATCAACTGATCATGTCTCCCCTATAAAGGATGTGCTGGGACCTGAGGTGTGGTGTTGTGTGTGTGGGTGGCAGCTGGAAAGCTGCGACCAAGTGTTTGGAAAAAACCCAAACAATAAAACGTGTAGTAACGTGCAAGTTGTGTGTGCGGGTCCTCATTCATGTCATAATCACAGTCAACAAAAATGTGTTCAGCAGAAAAAAAATACAAAAATCATCTTTTATTGCAAATTTGCAACATTTGAAATGCTTTATTTAGCAGGCAATGAAAGCATGTAAAAGCTTTAATCAACAAGCTTTTGGATTATCAATTTTATGATGACATTTACCCTTCTAAAAGACTCGTGTGTACAGAGCTACATCGAGAAAGTAATCATGCGTAGATAAACACACTCACAGTCATCATTTATTCACACAAATCTGTTATTCAGCAGGAAACAGGAAAACAAATTGCAATCCAGATAGAAAGAGGAGGGAGGGAAATGACAGGAGCACAGGGAAGAAAAGATACAGGAAAAGCAGAGACGACGAATACCAAAGTACTTTGAAGCAGGGAGCAGAAAAAGAGGAGGCAAGCAGCAGAAGATGAGGGACAGGAGAAGAATAGTAAAAGGGATGAATGTGGTTAAGAGAGATAGAAAAGCCTGAAGGAAGTGATATTTCTGTGATAAAACATGCCACAGATCAGCTGAAGATTTAAGAAAATTATTTCATAATTACTCCCATTCCTATCTTCTTTGTCGATTTAAAACGGGTGGAATCACAACCCCTGTGAGTTTTTCATATAAAGAGCTATACCGGCAAAGTAGAGGGGAAAGTCATGCATCAGTTAAGTATCATAGCAGAAGAAAAGAAGAACAAGCAGGAAAGTAGGACAGAGATAACAAGAAGGGAGACAGAAAAGAGTCGGTTACTTGGACTGATCCATGGCAATCTTCTTGATCTTCAGACTGTAGTCAGGACAAATGGGTGAGATGGACAGACGGTCAAATGAGTGGTACTGCGTCCTGTAGCTGGAGGGGATATGAAGAGACAAGGGACATGGATAACACAAAACGTAACAGATATAGAGGATGGTTTTAGGGAAGAATATGGAGGGATGATAAACAAATGTGTCAGAAGAGTAAAGGTGTGTTTGAGAAAGGGGACAGAAAGTGTGTGAGTCAGACAACAACAGCACATGTTCAGTGTCCTAGATGTCAGCCTATGACCACATGGGAGAAAACTCCAGCACAAAAACAGAGAGCTGGGTTTCTGTCTGTCTTCCTCGGTTTGTGCATGTATGTAGGCTATATGCAGTGTATGTGCTCAGAGAGTTGGCGTCATCTTCTTTAATCTAGAAAAACTAAGAGGAGTGACTTACTGACCTAATTGTTCATGTTTAAAATCTTAGGTTAACATGTGTTTATTATGTTTTTGTAATAATGCTAAGAACCAGTGCCTATCGATTTTTTAAAAATTTATTTATTTTTCAGATAATTTAGGGGCTGAAAAATAAAGTTCCAAAAACAGCACATCATCTGTCAGCCATTTGAGTCTTGTTCCAACACTAAACCAACACAGAGTATGAATTCATCTTTACCAACATTAACAGAGTTAGCTGATGACTTAGCCCTCCTCATCCAAATATGTAAACCTAAAACTGAGGCTTAAAAACAGGTCAACAAACAGTTGGATGATTTCATGGCGGGCTGGACATAAATCAAAATATTGGACAGCATTTCACCCAATGACAGAATCAGATCAGAAGTTAAAGGAAAAGTTGTATTACAATCGATTCTCTGATGCCCATGAATCGCTGCAGAATTTCACATTTTCATAGTAAATTCATCCACTTGTTGATGTGATATTTCTGTCTGGAGCAACCAACCACCTAAAGGCCTTTTACTAGCATGGCTAAAAAGCACCAAAATAATAAAAAAGCAACTGTGATACAAAATATTTGGCCACCTTATAAATCTCCTATTGTAAAGTTTTTTCTGGGGAACAAAGGAGAGAAAAAAAATCATAAAGCTTTAGTAAAGAAGTGGACTCGCTTCACACACAGTGGTTCATCTTCCCGCACCACTCTGGTGCCTGGATGGCCCTCTCCTTTTCTCTTCCAATGAAGGAAGGCCACAGGCCACGGTGAGGTGGAGGAAAAGGCAAAGCTTTTCCAGTTGAAAAGCTAAGTTAAGTAAAGTTGTGAAAGGAATATGAACAGACAATTATGATGTAGCCAGCACCCTAATAAGAGTGAGAGAGAGAGAGAGAGCTTCAGAAAAGTAGAGAGACAGAGAAACGTCTCATCTGACACACTGATTATTCCTAGAACTATGCCAAAAATGTTTTTGAAGCATCTGTTCAGTTGGTCTCCAAAAACAGGCCAGTATATATTTCAGTTAGTATGTGTTTAACCTTGTGGACAGAGGTGAAAGCTGCTTGCTTCTTCCAGAACACTGACCCACATCTGACTACATCATTCACATATAAAAAAAAAAAAAAACAAGTAAAAGGAAGCTAATAAAACACTCTCAGAACACCCAGGTAATGGCAATATACACGATTGTGTGTTTGTGCGTGCGTGTGTGTGTTTGTAAGGGCACAAATATTGGCCGGAATAAATGTGCACATGTTCGTAAAAATTTAATGGAGCTCAAACCAGTAAAGAGTATTTCCCTGAGGATTTATGAGGTGCTTCAATCTGCATGGTAGCAATGAGCATGTACAGGATATGCTTTCAATCTGTGTTTGTGAATGGATATTTGCATGTGTGAATGGTAAGACCTGATAGGTATGGAGGAGAAGGGCTTCTTGTAGATGTCAGCCAGTTTGTCCATGACCACGGTTGCTGTGGTGAAGATCCTGTATGTGTGCAGAAAGGTGTTGAGGAAGTCTATGGAGAGGAAGCGAAGGTCGGTCAGCCTCTCCAGCAGCCGCTCCACGCTGGCATAGCGGATCTGGGGGACCTTGCAGGAGTTGAGCGTCTTGCTGAAGCAAATGTCAACATCATCTTTATGGAGACGCACATCGGATCTGATGGATACACACGCACACACACACAAACACATAACCAAGCATGGGTGACTGCTGGGTTGCTAAGCTAGGCAAAGGTTATGAAAGTAGCTGAGCAAAAACAGCCAAGGAAGATACAAAAATTAATATAAAATTAATATAAAAAATATAAAAATTAATATAAAACCCACATATTTCAAAGAAAGGACACAAATAAGGGAATACTGTCAAGCAGATTTCAGCAACAGCATAAATTAAAAGGAAACAAGCATAAAAAACTATATTTTTAAACAGATATGCCATCACAGCTTATGTTCTGCGAAATGTGCGTGGCATGAAGAGATAGCTGTTTCTCTTCACACACTCAAAAATACTTACTTGATCATATGAGGCACTGTGACTTTTGAGTTTTCCTCAAACACACTGGTCATCAAGCCATTACAGCGAATATTATCTATGCACTACAGAGACAGAGAGACGAGAGGAGTACTGAGATGAGCACATGAAAAAGAAAGAGAATTATATATATATATATATATATATATTATCATGTATTTTTAAGCTACAGCATTTACTGGGCATCTGTTTTCTTCCTTTTCCTTAACAGTAAAAACAGCACACTCTTTGACACTGTTTCACAAGACTGGTTGATAAGGCACTAAAAAAAGGAAGTTATTTAAAACTGTCAATGCATTTTTGCCTGACTAGAATTAATGCAGAGTGATATGCTTGTTTGGTGTTACCCTGTTTGTAAAGTACTAAGGCACTGAGCTGAACTCGGCCCTGGGGAACTGCACCACAGTCTGTGTTTACTAAGCCATTTCAATGCCCAACAGAGACATGCTCTCGTTATTTGGAGGTCCTTGTTTTTTGTCTTTGTCTGTATGTATATTTGCATGATTCATGTAGTACCTGGCTAATATCACTAGTCCATGCAGCTTTCTCCTGTCGTGAAGGCGCCAGCAAAACCACGGTAAAAGAAGATGAGTCTGATGGTTCTACGACAAGCTTAAAGTCCAGCTGACCAAACACCTGACCACCAGCTTTTGCTGGGATAGATGAAAAAGCATGAGCTTTACAAACTACAACGATCAGTTATTCATAATTACAGTAAAAATAAAATGCTTATACATACACAGTCATACTTTACACACACACATACACACAGAGGGTTAATTAGGCAGACCTGCTATATTCCCTCTACACCCACCTGAGGCTTGGGTGTAAAAATAAAGTGTACACATGTATGTGTATGTCTCAACACTTTTGGTGTGTAGATGTTTCATCAGACTCCCTAATTGCAAAATGAAAAAAAAAAATGGATCTGTAATGTTAAAAGATCTAAACCTGACATTTAAAGGGGTGAGCGTTTGATAATTAAAGGGAAGTCACAGGCACTTATCATCTGACACCTAATTAACCTCAGTGAGTGGTAAAGGAACTAAATGAGCCATGAGCTGTGCATGTATTGATAGGATGGACATAGTACTTGATAGATGTGATATACTTACACTCTTCATCATTAGCGTCTGGTTCCTCAATAAGTGTGCAGTCAATAAGGGACAAAACTCCACCTTGCTGCAATAGTTTAAGAGAAAATATGCACAACAATTTATTGGTAATTTGGATGAAAGGTAATATTGATTTACAAAAGAAATTTCTTTGCTGAGGTATTGAGACACTACAAGGGTAACAGTGTTCTCACCTTGAGAAGGTGAAGTTTTCCCCCAGAGCTGCGTGTGCAAACAAGGAAGTGTTTGGTAAAGAGAAAACACTGTCTTTCCCCTTCCTTCTTCAGAGAGAGGGACCCCAGGCGGACTTTACTTAGTTTCCCTCGCTCCACCGATGGCAGCTGGATCAGAGACCCTGTGGAACAGGAGATACGCAGGATGTTACATTTGATGAAACTGACAGTCAGCTGAGGGAAGTGTAGCATTTGCAATGTCACAAACATAGACATGAAAAGTGATGTTAAGTGTCTCAACATGACAGTGAATGAGATTAAAAAAAGGAGTAGATCTTTGAGACAGGCAGGTTTAGAGGCAAAAGTTAGTCTCTGTGGATTAAAAGCAGACAGGATCCATGGATCAGTAAAGTGCACTGTCAAAACTGGCATCAGGGCCTCATTTTGTGATGTGTGAGAAAAATCTCTGTCTTCTCTACAGTGCAGTTGTAAGGAAACTTGACATTTGCCTTCCACCTCCTGTACTAGCAGGTATTATGACCCAATAATGCACAATTTAAGTGGAAAATTGCATCTGACTTTATCTGCATAATTTTGATTAAAAGGATTTATCTGAAACAGAAGCAAGCTTACATATTAAGTTTTCGTACACAGTAATAGTTCTAATATCCATAGATGAAAGCGGATATGTCACTTCAACAGAATTAAGATTTCCATTAAACTCATATTTCTTACTCTAGAATACTTTGGTATACAGAAGAGTTAATGGACACCTTAATGACTGTAAAATGTGGCTGTCCTGTGGCTGCAAAACAAACCCAAATCATCACCCCTTCACCACAATGGTGACGGTTGCTATGAGGTGTTTTTGCTGATATCCTGTGTTTGGTTTTCCGCAACTACTCTGAGCATTGCACAGTCTGACCTTGAGATGAATTTGCAGGGAGGTCCACTCCTGGGAATATTGTGGCAATATGTTTACACAAAACTGAATGATCCAGACCAGCAAACTGGCAAATTTTCTGCTGTTACAGAGGTAGCATTTGGCTGTTACTTATCCTCTTAAGTCCCATGGAAGCAATAAAGGTGTACTAAATTTTTCACAGGACTGCATAGAGTCCTGTGAAACCTTTCTTTTTCTCATGACTGTAGCCTACACAGGTGATATTGACCAGTGTATTTGCCTGCACAGTGGGAAAAAAATTAGAACATATTGTGGTCACGCTCTAAGTGCATCATGTAGGTGAGATGTGACTTAAAGGAATGGTATACAGTATAACACTTTGTTCTGAATTAGTTAATAATCCATTAAGGATTCTTTAGCAGTCAAACAGTCTAGACCAGGGGTGGCCAATTAATTATCCCAAGGGGCCTTCCTGGTGCAGCCGTCCAACCAGTCCCAGTCTGTTCTCGCATAGCCCCTCGGGAAAATTAATTTCCCACCCCTGGTCCAGACAGTATTGTTGCTTTTTCATGCTCAGAAAAAAATATACCATTCAGTACCACATCCACATTTTAACTGGAAATGCCGACGGAGAGACAAACCTTGCCACGTAGCCAAGGCCATGATACAATGAAAGAGTTCCAACTTCACAGAGTTACTGATAACAAGTTGACTGGAAAGGAATTTCTTACTATCCAGGAAACCTCCAAAGATTTGCTGTTGTTGAGGTTTGCTCTGCACTGATAAAGACTCACCCTGTCTGACGAATGTCTGGCTGGTGTCCAGCAGGATGTCACAACCTTCCACTATCATCCGTTCTATAGCCAGGTTCTTCCGGATGTTTTCTGTGTCGCTCACCTCATCGTGCATTACTCTGGCCACACACACAAACACACAAGTTTGTTCAGGATTCAATAACAAGAATTTTAATAGAAGTAGACAACTCTGACACATACCTGGACAATTCTTCTAATTTGGACTTGGCAAATTCAAGACTCTTGCGCTCCACATGCTCATGAGGGGTGTGAGCCAATAATTCGTGCAAGGTGATGATGTAACGAGGAATCTTGTTGAAGGAAAGAGCACAATAGCACATGGGGACAAGAATTGAGAAAAACACACAAGTTGGAGTCATGTTACAGATTGTTTGTGAATACAAGAGGGTGCTGGTGCTCATTATCTACCTGGAACATGGGGTATGTGAGAAAGGTCTCGAGCATCCTTCCCTCACAGGCAGCATTGGACTCGTACTGCTTTAGCAGCTTGTCAAAGTCTCTGTTCTGCTTACAGTTGGCCAAAACCTGCAGGCTGTACTGATGGTTACGCACAAACTCCTGGTAGATGTTTAGCATCGGCAGCAAGATGTCAAATAGGTCAGCTAGAACAAAAACACACACATTTATACACAGTACGTAAGCTACACAAAGGTAAAAGTATTTTATCACAAGCAGTTTTGAAGTTGTCATTTGTAGTGCTAATAGCAGTACAGTAACAGTAACTGATGTTCACAAGTGTCTTCCATCTTCTCTAGTATTAACTGTAGCTTTTGGTTTTGGTTAGGCTATTTTATGATTATTTGTGATTTTGAAAAATTAGTTAGTTCTCTTCTCTCTCTGCTTTCCCCTTACAGTTTTATTTTGGCACTTGCCTTTCCTTGTGTATGTCTTGTACTTTTATTTCCTGCCTTTGTCGTCCCTCTTTTGTAATTTACTGCTCCCATCTGTGCTTCATTGTTCAATCAATCCTATGCGTATATACAGTCCTGTCTTGCCTTTTGTCAGCTCATCTGTCCTCCGTTTTTATTTACCAACCTAATTTATTTCCAGTCCACATTCAGTGAGTCTCTTGAGTTTCATTTCTTCCTCTGGTTGAATTATTTTGCCAGCGTTACTCTTTTTGTCTGCAATGAAAGTTATTTTATTTTACCTTGCAGGGTCCTAATTTGAATCCTTTTAGGCACAGATTAGGCACCTGTCCCCATGTTTACCGGTAAACATTGTTTTTTATTTGTGTTGTGGCCTTTTATCCACACATAAATGTCATTTTAGGTCACTGACAATTGAACTTTTCAAAATCTACTTCCACGGTGAAGAGTTTTAGAAGTATCGTTTCTGGGTTTTCATGCAGACAAGAGGAAAATAAAGCCTTTGAATTGTGTTTTTTTTTACATCAGACCATGTACTGAGTTATTCTTTGAAAGCTTCAAATTGGCCAATATTTCTGTTGGGTTATGTTTTTATCACCACCTGTTGCTTCAGCACACTCTTGACGTCAATTTTCACAATTTCATACTGAGGGATATGTTTTTCAAAATTAAATTTGCTCTAATTGTTGATGACTGTACTGAGGATAGAGCCACGAATCTTTACAAATCCTGACCAGAAATTTATGGGAGAATCTCAGCATGGCAAAGATGTTGGCTGCCCTCAAAATGCCCACAAAACAGTGAAAGAAAAAGAAAGAATAAAGAAAAAGCAAAATCGTGGCTTCGGATGAAAATAAACTGCCAAATGAAACAGAAAGAAATGTATTTCTACAGCTGTCTCTGCAGAACCTATCCAGGTTAAACACACATTTTTAAGTTGGAATCGTAAACATTTGAATAGTATTCATACAAAGCTGAAGAATCAGAAATTCTGATCTGAAATACTGCAGAATTTGTTGATATAAAACATATTATAGCTCAAATACACTGAATCAGTCAGCAGGAAAGGGTGAGATAAGGCCTGCATGTTTAATCAGCAGACCCTTTTCTCTTTTAATTTGTCACAAGTAATTTGCTGCCACATCTTTCAGCAATCCGTCTTCTAGGTGATGCTTATCTGATGGGTGGGGGTGGTGGGGTGTTTTAGGAGGTGAAATGATGGGATGCCTTCTGGGTGGTCATTGTCTTTCAAGACAATAACTGCCCTTGTTGTGTACTGAGATAGGGAAATCTGCATATGTGTGAGTGAACAGAGCAGTAAGACGTCAAGTATGACGTCCGAATGAGACAAACTGGTTGCAGGGAACCACTGAAAGCCTGACCTTGATGTAACTGAATGGTTGCAGAGAGTGTGTTTGTGTGCTTTGCGCTCTATGGGAGGACAAGTAACAGCTTACCCAGCACCAGAGTTGGCCAGTTGGCTATCCTCGCCTTCAGGCCTTGATGAAAAATCTCATGAAGGAACATGATGGTCTCACTGAAGACACATTGCGAATACAGTGTGAAAACAGAAATGAAAAGAGGTTTCATGTATTTATTTATCTTCAGTATCTGTCTCTGCTTGTGCACCATGCGTAATTAACACTCCAGAGATTAATTTGCACTCACAGATGGACAAAACATGTTTGTTAATCGCACACATACACACCTGTTGAGGAAGATGCTGCTGACGTCGTCATGGCTGATGGGGGGTTTCTTGGAGCTGGCAGCCATCCTCAAAGGTCTGAGGAAACAGTTGACCAGGATATAGAGCTGGTGGACATACCTGTTATTCCACACATAGAATAACATTCAAACATTCAAATTAACCCATATTTTAATGATATTGTTTCATGATGATAGCATTAATAGGGTGCCAACTTTGTAGTCAGATGATACAATTTCCTGGAGATTTTTATTTTGTTTTTAGCAGAAAGTTTTACCCCGGTACACTTAGTTTTATTAATTTCATTTTTTAGATTTGTAATTGTATTTTATACTTTTTTACATTGTATATTAGTATGTAGCACCCCCACCACCCGAGCACAATGACACAGGCTACTGGTCAAATGTCAGCTGTCAATCAACAGTCAACATGGAGAGAGGAAAGACCAGACTATGGAAGAAAAGCACATCAGCAGGTCGGTAGAGCGTAAACTGTTAACAGCTGTTCTAGTGCTACAGAGTTCTGCCTTTTGCGTAGGACATTAATGCAAATTAAGCTAGCACATGTTCCCAAGAGGCCTGAAGCATTGAGCATCAAGTGATAGCACTGTCACACTGGGAACAGAGGAACTGATAAAACCCACTGACAAAAAAAAAAAATGCTGTCCAAGTGGACTGCATTCATCATTTTCCCAACTTATGCAGTTAAGTCTGTTTAACGCTCCCTGGCAGCACCTGCCAAGCAGAAAAGAAACTGATGGTAGAAGGATACAGAGATACCTGAACAGCCAATTTTGTCCAAAGAATGCCATGAGAAAGGTGGGGCATTTTTACTGCAGTTTTATTTACACTAAAACGTGTATTTGACCTAATATCTAATATTTTGCTGTAGATGGCATGTAGAAAAGAGAATAATAGGACCATGTACTTTATGTACTCTCTGCTTAGGAAGCAAACAAACAGTCCTTACTCTTTGGATGAACAGGTCAGCTGGTTTGTTTGTTTTTTGGGGTGTGTGGTCAACATAATCTGTCCATGACTTTGGCTAAAATTAAGGATCCAGACAAAACCTGGGTATTTTTCTTTGCCGATCAGGGTGCGTAAATATGACTGTGATTCACTTTAGATTTGTTAAATCTAAAAAAACAACATTAAAAAAAGTATATAAAGCACTCTGTATTCATCATATCACTTTACCCTACAGCATAGCGCTTACAGTAGAAAAGATCATGACAGTCATTGTTCCTGAGCTACAGTCGACACAACAAGTGAGATAACATCATGTGCTGTAAGGCTTGACAATAGTGACAACTTTTGTGCAGTGTGTGCCACTCGAGGCGTAATGCATTTGCATACTCGGTCTCTGCTTCCACCATATTGAAGACGATCTGGTTCCTCTTCCTCATGCTCTCAGCGTGAGGAGAGCAGATGTAGTCCTGAACAATGATCTTCCACTTCCTCCGACAGAGCCAGCCCCGCATGAAACTCTGAACCTATAGATGTAAAGACGTAGTAGTACAACAGATACAAATTAAAAAGCTTAGACAAGTAGGGTTATTTTTGTTTTTGTGACTGTACTTTATTTATTCATTTACCTTTTTGATCTTTTTGATATCCGGGTCTTCGTTTTCATGGAAGACATGGTAAGGCCGCATGCGTTCCTTAGTTTTGTTCAGAGCTATAATCTTTAAAGAGAAATTCAGACACAAATACGAGCACAATGTAGATGACTTGCCAAAAACAGTGTTCTTCCAATGTAAGATTTAAATTGTTAGTTAAAAAAATATCCATAAGACTTAATATAAACTTTCCGCTTTTTCTAGAAGGACATTATATTCCTGTAAGAATCACCACTGATCTTTTTTTGTATGCGATAATCATTGTTGGTGTGTTTTCACCAGATAAGCATTAGACTTCCTCATCTTTGACAATCTGCTGCCTTCATTCAGAAAGAGAAAATGAGAGAAGAGGGAGCCTCTCAGCTGGTGATGGTAAACAAATTAAGGATTACATCATGCGCCCAATCACCTGAAGTGCATTGTAGGGCACAGAAAGTGCAATCTTCTCCTGTTCTAAACTAATCAATATAAAGCATACTAGTCACTTTTTGTCTGATTTTACAGCCGTGAAATACTCAGTACAGACAACAGAGACAGATAAGCCTGTGACATTTACTCGCTGCAGGCAAGAAAAGACAACCACAAAGTTAATGCCATCTTCATTAGCTCTGAAAATGGAGGAAAGGGAATGAGCTGGACAGATGCCAATCTCTTAGTGGAAAAACAGAAAATCAAATTTCACTACAATACAGAGCACCAGTTTTAAAAACCAGAGATGACCAACTTCAAACATAACCAGTAAAGGATTTTTCTTGCCAACGCTACCATCTGTGCAGAAATAAACCCAGCAGAGGTTAGGACGAGCTGTAATACTGGTTTAGCCTCAACTATTTGTTCATACCTTTGGGCTTCTGACAGGCTTCTGACAATATAAGTTTATTACATACGGAGTAAAGCATGAAAGATAAAACCGAAAACATTTTCAGCCACAGTGCTTCATCTTCATTTTCTTATTCACTAGCGTGATCATGCAAATGGCAGCAGAGAGGAGCATGTCTGCCAACTGTTGACAGTTACAGTGGCTAGTTGGTTTAATTATTCATAAACATGGAGCAACACACACACACACAAACAAACAAACACGAGGAAGCTTTAATGAGATGGATCACCAACTGCACACTGGCTCTCTCTTTTTTCACGAGCAGCCCCATTGCACTGGCAGATGTTTCTTAACATAAAATTACTTTCTTTTGCGTTTTCATTATCAGCCAGACTCCGTGTATCCTGCCAATGACAAATAACACCAGTTGTAGTAGGGAAAAGTATCTGCCACACGTGTTGCTTCGAGGGAGAATTTCAAATAAAATCATCATTACATGCTAATTCACTAAACAGAGTGCTGCTTCTGTCCCAAAGACAGAAATACCATATGCAAGTCAAATGTTTCTGCAAGCGGCTACTGACGCAAATGAGCAGAGTGCTGTCAAGTGACAACGACAGCAGAGCTTTGATTTGTGGAAATGTTTGCAGCCGGCCCAATAAGCAAATAACATCGCCTAGGGACAACTGCTGCACAGACAAGAATTCAATTTGAGTCAAGCAGCCGCACAATCAGAATAACTTTCCAGTTCCTTCTGGTAATTCCTGTGCCACATAGGAGAACATAGCATAGCATTCCTATTAAATCCAGAATTGAATTCAAAATCCTGCTCCTCACATACAAGGTCTTAAATAATCAGGCCCCATCTTATCTTAATGACCTTGTAGTACCATATCACCCTATTAGAGCACTTCGCTCTCGCACTGCAGGCTTACTTGCTGTTCCTAGAGTATTTAAAAGTAGAATGGGAGGGAGAGCCTTCAGTTTTCAGGCCCCTCTT
>VVHJ01062818.1:0-15948 GCA_015107715.1 Tylochromis polylepis | reverse complement strand
TTACATCAGGCATAACATTATGACCACTGGCAGGTGACGTGAATGACACTGATTATCTCTTCATCCCGGCACCTGTTAGAGGGTTGGACATATTAGGGAACAAGCGAACAGCTTGTCCTCAAAGTTGATGTATTAGAAGCAGCAAAAATGGGTAAGTGTAAGGATTTGAGCGAATTTGACAAGGGCCAGTTGGTGATGGCTAGGTGACTGGGTCAGAGCGTTTCAAAAACTGCAGCTCTTGTTAGGTCTTCCCAGTCTGCAGTGGTCAGTATCTATCAAAAGTGGTGAACCAGTGACAGGGTCATGGGCAACCAAGGCTCACAGATGCACGTGGGGAGCGAGGCCTGCCCCGTGAGGTCCGATGCATCAAACATGTTTCTCACTGATTTTTTTATTTATTCCACCACCACCTCTTTTATAGTTAGGCAAAACTAATAATAAACTTTATTTTCTATAGGATTATTCTAAACCACAGTCATACTAATTGTTATGACTTAGTTCAAAAGTGGACCCAAATGCAGACAAGAATGCAGAATGGAACAAAAAGTGAGGTTTATTGTAAAATGGATTAGATTTACAGGCTCCAGAGGCTGATCCCGCCTGTCCTGGGAAATTTCTTCCAAAGTTTACCTACATTTTTACCAAATTTTTAATTTTAGAGTTGATAATAAACAAAATTAAAAGTCAAACTTTAATAAGAGAACACATAATTTATATTCTAACACACACACACACACGCACACACGCACACACACACACACACACACACACACACGCACACACATATTTTTTTGTTTCAGGACCTACGGTTAAGGACTTACCATTTGTTTGCCTTTTGTTTTGATTTAGGGAAAATTAGGGTTGATTAGGGAGCTTGTGCTTGTTGTTTCGGGAGCTCTGACGCTAACAAACTGCTACTGAACCTTGATTTATCTTGTGCAACTGGCCTGTCATGGGAGTGAGAAGAGTCAGGAAGTCACAAAGCATGTTATATCCAGATTTCCTCTAGACTGGGGATTAAATATTATATGCCATGTGCTAGCCTGTACTTATAGATAGATATTTACAAAGGTGGCCATATAAAAAACATTATGTACTGATGAATGTACAGACATTAATGAAGATTTATTAATACTGCTTTCATTTGTTCTTCTACAGGAGATGGATGAAGAAAGAGTGTTGGTATTTTTTTTGACAACATGACTTAATTTGACAAATAAATTTGGGTCGCTGGTAACTGTTCAAATTAATCTTCAGCTGTTTCTTCGTTCCTATTGTGCCTTTTCCCCCTGTATATTTCATTCCAACTGCTCCACTTTCTTCATCTGTTCCAAATTCCTACACTCAGTCACAATTTCGACATTACAAGTTCATCAGTTTCTGCTCCCTGTAATTTGAAAATTACTACAATTCTGTCATTCTGCCTTTCAGTCCCACTAATGTGCAACCCTCTTCCCCATCCCCCTGTCATTCTTCTGGATATGTAGAGAGTCTCATTGAAAGTTTCCAAAAGCACTACTACTGCTTGCCATTAACTTTGTGTCTTTTCACTGTTGTGGAAAAAAGATGACCGTCCTCTTTGTCCTCCCTCTCTTACTATTCTCTTCTGGAGGTGCATCGGGCTCTGAAGCTGCAGTTACTGGCCCATCAACCTGTTGCATTTTTATTGTCAGTTTCTCTATGCTCATCCATCTGCTTTCACTTTCTCCTCACCTCAATAAGTCGACGCAGATGGCTGCGCTCCTTCTTCCCTGTTAATTTATTTTCTCCCAAATTACTGTCAATGCTTAGCTCTCAGGGTCTTATTGGGTTTCTCAGTATAATATTTTAATGCAGTATCTTTGCCATACTATGTAAAGCACTCTGAGATTAGATGCACTAGAGCCATATAAGTTGAAAGAATGTAAATTTAAATTTTCCCATCTTGTGACAGCTGGTAGTGCGAGGAGGGAGCTTGTGTCTTGTTGTCAGGCCAGTAGGAGCTTATTGTAAGTTTTAGGAGGGGCCACAAGGTGCTCATCTGTCACTGTGGATCTGTATGTTGACTTGATAATTTGCATGTTAGAGAAAGCAAAGTTGCACAGATATATTCATCAAAAGAGTGACTGCGAAATTTGAGCAGATACTTCTGAAGTTGGATACTTTTATTCCAGCAGTAGCTTTCAGAGCGCTTCAGTCATGCCAGGTGTTATCCTGGATTTGATCTTAATGCCATTTTGTAGCATGAGAATCTCATTCCCCAAAGCCGAGCTATCCAGGTGCAGGTGTAGAGGCAGGCTGTTACTACTTGACAATGCAATACATATCAAGATTTGCACCAAACAGAAAACATAGATAGCTTGCAATAGACCTGATGGATACAAAGTCAGTAAAGTGCTTCTCACATTCTGACAAGATATGCTCCTCACAACGTGCACTGTGAAGGTGCAGAGTATTTCTGCCTGCATAAGAGGACATTTCTGCAGGTCACATTATTTAGATTTATCAAAGCAATAATGTTGATTTATATAATTACCCTTGCCCTACAGCCCTAAATCAAACCAAACTGACATGTTGGTAAAATCAGTTATTATATATCAGTTCACTCCAAAAAAATACTAGTCTTCTAGGTGTGACCAACATCCCACTGAACTGAAGGAATGAATTTGGCCCAGGAAATTGTGACAGTATATGTAAAAAATAATAATAAATAAAATCAAATAAAATCTATCTAGCTATCTATCTAGCTATAAAACAAATAATACACACTTGGTGTTTCATACAACATCTTTCTATGTGAGAAAGCAACCTTCAGTGGTACTGGACTTCCAGGCCAGTCCACAGTAGCTTCTGTTTTTTCCAATCCATCGGCTATGTTTTATCTACAGTCTATGACAACAACTCAGAGAATCATGCTAAAAATGTACCTCCTCTTGGCCATCTAACATCTCTGTCTCTGGCAGCAGCTCCATGGGTTCTCCTGTTTCATTTTAAGTGTGAAAATCTTCCCACACAATCTTTGCTGGTGTCTTACAACAAAGGAGTCCAGGAAGACTGGGTACACAGAGCTGTTTTACATTACAGAGCTGAGCACATATAGTAAAATATATTATGCTTCTCTCAGTCTGAATGGAAGTATTTTAGATTTTTTTTTCTCCTTGGCATCTGCCATATTTGTGTTTGTCAGATAAACTAGCTAACTCCTTTATTATGGACAGCAGTCAGCTTCTCCAGTTTAACACTGACAGCAATAATCAATATGTGCTAGCATCAAATTGTATAATAAATAAATGATTAATAAGCTTAAGTAACAATTAGTGTAATACTGTGATTTAGTCCTCTTCCACAAACTTTCCAACTGTACATTATTTATTGCAGCACATGAGAAAGATGAGGCTTTATCTTATATTGATCCAGTTTGAATCCAATATTCCTCAGTGTTATCTCAAAACATATACCCGAAACAGTGGCCAATGTATTGATCTAGTCCCAGTGCCAGCACAATGAATGCATCTTTTCTGTCCACATCTTTACATCTGTGACAATGTCTTTAGATACAATGAAAAAATGAATGGTGTTTTTTCTTTCTACTTTTTTGTAGCCTTGACATTCAGAAAATTTTTTCAGTGACTGATCATGTCCTATTACAGTGACTGCCATTAGATGGGCCATTAGTGATTATTTTATTAATGTTAATGTTGAAATATAAATGAACACCCATCAACTACATTTTAAAACTCGAACGTGAGTCAAATTAAGAGCAGAAAAGCAGTGGGACCATAAAGCGCATCTGTTAGTCTACATCCTCAGACTCAAATATGTGCAACAATTCAGAAATGTAAATAGCCTTGTGTTAGATCCCATCTCTTGTAAACATCTGAATTATTATATTGTTGTGTTATTGCTGAGTTTGCAGTTCCTTCTGAGCATATTTACCAGCAAGAGTTGATATTAGATAGAAAACAACAGCCATTTACTATAAAAACAGCCTTGCTTTTCTCCATTGCTTCAGTGACTGCAATTTAAATGGTACTGGTTACATTCTCACTCTGACGTTCACAGCAGGTTATTATAAATATGGATATTTTATATATAAATGCATGTCATGATAAAGAAAAACAAACCTTTAAACATGTAATGTATTCTCTGAGTATTCATACAGCACATTTTGTGGCTTAACTCAAAAAGCCTTCTCTTTTTACAAAGAGAGAATGACTGACATTGATCTAGGCAGAGGGAGTGGAAAAAAAGTATATATTAGTCTAATGTAATATAGATATGTATGCTCACCACATTTACATTGACTGATATTCTGATGCCATTCATCCAATTAACTAACCTATAGCAGTAATTAACCACTGAAATTATTTACTACACTGGTGCATAAAAAGCAAAGTGCTTGTTTACGAGCATTAGAAATGGCACAGTAAAGGTCTTCCCTTATTTACATGGCGCTTATTACTCAGCAAAATTCTGCATTTCTTCAGCAAGTCCTGCACATGAATGGAAAGATAAAGCTCTGGAACAAATTTAATGCTCTGATGTTTTTACAGATTCAAGAAGGGCAGAAGATTAATTAACTTCCACTCATGTACTTTTAGTTGTCCTTAAAAGTGCCTGTTAAAAGCATAAGGGCATCTAGTTTTGCTGAATATGGTTCAGAATATGAAAAATATGTCACCCTTGACAGTTTACAACTGAGGAATCTGGCCAAGCATCTGATGTGTGTAATATAATATTGATTAGCATTCTCAGCAAATATTATAGTCAAAATGTTTATGCTAGCGCATTTACTGACTCTTTAACAATAAAATACCTAATAACAGGATTTCCTCAAATCTCTAAGCATGGCTCTGATACAATAAATCTATTTTTTATATCTATTTTATGAATATCTTGATGCATGCTCAATCATCCAGGCAAGTAAATCCCAAAAAGTTGATTCTATTCATCTGGACGTAGCGTTTTCAGTGGGAGAAACGTTTCGTCAGTCATCCAAGTGACTTCTTCATTCTCACATTGTATTTTATGAATAAATATTAAAATGTTTCTACCTTTGATCCTTTATCCTACACTAACAACTATTGATGTCTTGACTCTGACTCCTGGCCAGGAGCCATCGACTCAGTTACATTACATTAAGCTCATTCAAAACCTTAAAAACTCTGAAAGATAACTTTATAAAAGTTTACTACAAGGGACCTATTTCACATCATAAACAATCACGTGAGACTTTACTTCATGAATGAAATATTGATCATTGCATCTTTAATGGGTCAATATATTGCACCAAACCACAGCTACACTAATTGTTATATGAATTTTTTTTGTACTCTAATAAAACAAATTTGATAAATTAAAGGTTTACACAGTCTATAACAAAAAAAACAAACAAACATATTTCTAAACAGTGTCTATATTCTGTCTCGATAGAATCAGTGTGGTGCAAATCCCCCCAAAAACCAAACTACAGTTTTCAATTTTCAACATTTTTTTAAGTGCTTAATCATTTTTGGCCTAAAACAACATTTTCATGAGTCAGGCACAGTCAGATCTTTAGTCAGGTTCCAGGTTGAACTTGAAAGTGCCCTGGATTACTCCATTATCCTCACCCATATGCACATACAAACACACCAGCTCTTAATGCTGCCACATATAAGCATAATGGATGGATACGCTAAAATGCTGTAATACTAATACAGAGCTATTTTAAGAGCAAGAGACAGGTTTGCAGTCAGAAGGCTACCACTGTGAAGATACCATGATAGATTTAAGCTAAGTGCAGTCAGTGTTTCATGATGAATGACTATATTTGAATAGGGTGTATAATCCATGCAGGAAATAAGATAAGGTAATGCCACTGCAGATTTAATGACTTTAACCTTGAAACTTGAAGCCTTTATAGTTATTGCAAGTCTCTAAATACTAAATTAAACTATATGAAATTATTATAATCACTGGTTATGGACTGTGTGTGATACTTTTTTAAAGCAATATACTGTACAGTTCTTAACATGTTTATTAGACCACCTCTAAGGAAAGGAAAACACAAATTAGAAAATTGTCAAAAGCTTGTGAACTCCCCTAACACCTGGTGTATTGTATTTGATAAATGCAGTTTTGTGAGTTCCTTCTGCATGCTCAGTGTACATTTTTTTTCCTTCAGAAAAATTAAATAAATTGCCCAATACATTTTTAAGTGATAAACTGCAAAAAATAAATAATAATGCCAGTTGTAGTAAATATGATACAAATTAAAACTCTCACATGCAAATTAATATTTAATTAAGTTTTCTTATTTGTCACAAGGTTCAATAAACACTCCATTAAAAAAAATAAATAAATAAAAATGCAAAAATAGAAATTTCTGGCAATTATTTCAAGGTTCTGGTTATAAAGGGTTAAACCCAAAGTATACTGAATTCACTGAACTGAATTTATGTTTATATGTCCAAATTTGGGCCGACACACTGGACTTCTCTGAGAAGTCAGAAATTAATCCATCATAATATTCAACCACAAAGTATTTCTCCTGTTCAGGAAAGCAAGTAAATTTGAAATCTTTATATTTGAATATTCATGGATAAAAACACTAATATAGCTTAGCATTAAAAATATTTTGATTCAGGAGCTTGCACATACTGGTGTATTAACCATTGCAGAAACATAAAAAAATATTTTAATTAGTATTACTACTATTAATTAAGGCAAGCTATGGGAAAAACCTTACACTGAATAGGGGTCTAACAAATGTGCTAAGCTAACTGTAATGTGTAAAACTAAACTTCTTACATGCATGACAGCATAAAAATGATGATAATAATGCAAACCATTATTGTATATACTTTGATTATATTGTGTCGCGCTACAGTGAGAAGCATGCATATGCAAGTATTGAAAGCGTTGATAGTGCTACAATCTGTGTTTCAAAGCTCATTTTATGCACTACCACCTGTTTCAGGACAGAGGTTATGGCCCAGCACTCTTGAAAGCATTACTCCATTTCACATTGACCTCAAAGGGGAAGAGAACATCATTAAAAGACATGAGAGAAAGCCCATGGTCAAAGGTTTCATTTTTGGCAAACAGCGTGACCTAGAGGGTCAGTGTTTTGCATGGCTAAACTCGAGTTTCCTTGTCTCGGACAAGGAAAGTCACACTCTTGGCTGCACAGAAGGTGCCACAATGCAACCTTAAACCATCAAGACCATCATGAGTAGCTAGATTCCATGAGGTCATCCATTAGACCTACAACAAGCATCTAATTCACATCCTTTGTTTTTTCATTGAGTCAGCTATGTGACCCTGTGGTGACGCTTATGAAACTTTTTGAAAGAAAGAAAGTTTATCAACATGAAGTGACTTGTTAATGCTCCTCCTTACCCATGTATGCCATTGGTGAACCAGAACATGTTTTTATTTACGAGTTAAACAACTTGATCAGATTAAAACTTACTATTTGCACTGCCTCTCTGCACTCTATGTGAACGTTTTCACTTTCCTGCAACGCTTCCTGGCTTAAGAACTATAAAATATTATTACATCTATAAATGAACATCTACTATTTTACCAAAAATCATTTGCTATTAGCTGACAATGACAAGTGGTAGAGGAAGTTGTCAAACCATTCCTTTATGAAAAGAAGCAATAAAACACTAAAAAACCCCACCTCAGTACACATAAAACTATATTATTGGACAATTGTGCATAAAGTATCAAAATTAAAAATCATTATTCTACAGAAAAATGTTCCTCATCAATGTTACATATTAATATTACTGCTGCAGATGTTTAAGGTTGAGCTAATTTTAAATGCTTTATATTCTCTTTTAATATCCAGCATTATTGTCCAGATTTTAAAAATTAAAATTAAGATATATGTACATGTATAAGATATAGCAAGATGTATATACTTATGTATAAACTTTCTTATTAGATCTGACATGATCATAGTTGCTGACCTCTCTCCATCATCCTTTTAGCCTCCTTCTTCCTTTCTTGCTAATATACTAAAAGAGTTATTAACAACTTTTTCACATTCTATCTTCTCTACATCACACAGCGGTGAGCAAGATGAAACTCATCCATTAGAATGACAAATCACTGAAGCTTGTCTACTGTCTAATGCTAGCTGTGTTTCCATACGAGGCACAAGTCGTAACTGATCTCAGAGCAGTGAAAGCTGGCCTTGCACACTGGTCTCCCACCAGCTTACTGTGAAAGACCAAAATTGTCTGGTGGTTAGTGCAATATGCATGCACTAACCACCGGTGTGTATGATGAAAGTAGAGAGACGGCTTTTCTTTGGTACGTTTTCATTTATGTCTATTTTAAACTGGACTAGCCAAGCACTGCTTGCCTTGCTTGTCCTGATGGAACAACACTGGTAGATAGAGTAGATAATCATTGTATCTAGTTTATTCCCTGCATTAAGTTCTGTGTTTCTGTAAGGGGACACACTTTTTTTGATAGAAACTTCCCAGAGTCCCAGGGTTTTACAGGTAGAACAGGCCCCTAGGGGAATCAGCCCAGTGATGCTGAATGCATCACTCAGCTTCATCTTCTCTTTTCTCAGTTGGATAGCTATGGCTCATTCACCTAGTTAAGAGTTTAGGTCACAGAGAGAAATGAAAGGAGAGCAAGCTGGAAATGTACTTTGTCGACATATACAAAGAACTGCTCTGGAAAAATGCAGCCAGTGCAAAAGAAAAAAGAATGAATAATCTTGGATATCAACTTTCTCTATTAACAGGACAGATAACCACACTGCTCATTGCCAATCAGTGTGTATAAATCCTATTCCCTACTATTCAACCTGAAGTGTGCCATCTTAACCTGCTTCATCCTTCATAGACAGATGGTCAACAAAACCAATTAACCTTTTTTTCTCCTCTTCATCTCATCTGCACCACTATTCACTTCTCCATTCAGGCCTGCCCATGGGAGAAGAGGCGGGCACAACCTGAGCTTTTCATCAAGAAAAGACAAGCTCCCAACTGGATGGTGAGCTTGAATTACAGAGGAAAGTCAAACTGCACAGTGTCCTCTAGAGTTATTGGACTCCTTGGAGAAAAAAAAAAGCCACACAACAAAGAGGCAGTGAAATGAGCAACAGCTCTTTCTGCGTTGAATGTGAGAACAGTAAGTTGAAAATAAGATTAAAGATGTGTCCTCTAGCTTTCTTTAAAACCAGTAGAGACAGAGTGCAGTGTAGGAAAACAATACCCTCTAACTTAAATGCCCATGACGGATATAGAACAGAAATGCTGTAATATTCTCTACTAATGAAAACTACTTAATACACTTTGCAGGAAAGCTATGAAACTCAAACGATGTCTACACTAACAGAGTATTTGGCAGGGCTGTTGTGGATTAGTCAAATAAACCATGAAGGATAAACCATGAGTAATGAGCTGGCAATTTTCTCTGTCTAAGATTATTTATTTATGCAATTGCACACAAAGAAGGTTTTTCCATACGGATACATTATTATATCTGAAAGATCTGTGATATAATTATTTAGGAAGCTACACACTTAATTTCAAGTATTTTTTTTTCAGCATTTAAGCATTATTCAACATGATGATTCATATTTCAGTCTTGGGTAAGACCATTAGTGAATGTCTTTTCCCGCTATGAATGCTTGTTTGTATTGAGTCATTTCTTAAGTCAGTCTCAAAAGTATGAGCACCTTAAACCCACTTAAAAGCTAACTTTGATGGTGACACCTGTCTGCAGCAGAAGACTTTGGGGTGTTTTATAAGTATTGCTATTTCTGTCTCTGTGTTGATAGATTGTTTACATACTGTAGTTAGAAAATTAGTCAGAAAATAAGACTGATGAAGAGACACCTTTCAAACTGCTTTCATAACAACAAATTGGAGGTACAAACAAGTTAAAAAAGCAAGGGTGTAAGATTTAATGCTAAAAGACCTCTAGAGATGGCAATTTTGAGCCCATGGTCAGGCCATCATGTTGGTCCAGATGGAAATATCTAAAAAAATTAGATCGATTGCCATCTACCGTACCCAGTAGTAGATCAAGCCTCATAACCATCTGGCCAGCATTTCATTCATCTAATAAAATATCTCAACATCTGTTTGATCTTTTGGCAACATTTGCTTTTGGATATCCAGGTGATGAATCCAAATAACTTTGGTAATTCTCTGTATCTTTCTAATGTCATAATAAAGCTGACTTGAGGTTTTGTCTCATCTATTCGGTGGGCTGTTAAGCAATTTGATTTTGATGTTCCTCCTCAGATTTTTGGAAGAGGTGTGTAAATGCAGACTCAAAAGGTTTGGCTATTAAAAGGTCTTTATTTTGCTAGCTTTCTAGTACAAAGTGGGATTGAGCCCATTTGAGAATAGAGCAAGTAATTGTCCATAGAATTCACACAAGTGAGTGGATGTCATGTATCCTGCTTTCTGCACACTCTGTCCTGGAAGCAACCTCAATTAAACCATTTCTAGCAGTGAGAATGCAGCTGACTGGAACAACAGTACCATGCAAAAGTCTTGAGCCACCTCTCATTTCTTTATATTTTGCTTTGCTTTGCTACTTTCTTGTAGTTTTTAAAATGGTCTTGAGCAACAGCTATCCAGGATTTCTGAAGGTCTTTCAAAGTTTTTCTTTAGACATTGATGACTTTTTCAACCATTTTCAGTCCAGTCTATGTACATGACCATTTCGGAGGAATGTTTTTTATTTAATTTTTTGGGGGGGTTTCTTAAGCCATTTAACATTAACCTATGAATCATTCAAGCACAAAAAAGGCAACCAGTTTAAGGGATGAAACAGTGATGTGTCTGCACCTAATAGACAGCTTAGCAAAGACCCAAGATTAAATCGCACTTTTAGTTACTTTATAACTAGCTCCTGTAAAATCAGTGAGTTGGTCCAATTTATTCAGATGAATCCTACGAAAATGCCAAAGATAACAAGTTTGACAGGCAGGAAATAATATGTTTGTACAACAACGGGATTTCTGAAGAGGTATTAGCTAAAAAACTGTATATTTCAGCATTGTGTGCAGTGAGGAAAGTGGAAAGGTAGAAGAGAAAGGAAAACATACGAGGCCTATAAAACTATCTATAGCAGATGAACAGTATCTAAAAGTCATATCGATAAAAAAAGGGGGGATAAAAAAATCCAGCAAAGAGCTGACACAGGACCTGAGACATACATATGGTCCTTTGGTTGAGCCATCTACTATTCATTGAAGCCTCATCAGAAATGGTCTCGGTGGAAGTGGCTGTCAAGAAGCCATTCTTAAGGAAGGGAAACAGGGAGAAAAGGTTGAGATATGCCAAATTACACTAGAACTGGACTGAAAATCAGTGGCAACAGGTCATACAGAGTGATGAATTAAATTGAAATCCTTTCTTTAAATTGGAGGAGGTCAGGAGAGTTGTACAAGAGTGAGTATCTTCTGCCATCTGTAAAATACAGCGAATGAGAGTATATTTCAAGACGCCTTGAGAACTATTCCTGATAACTACATCAAGAAATTACAAATAAAGGTGAGCATACTAAATACTGACTTTCAAGCTTGTTTAGAACAGTGCTGTATCGTATTTCAGTGTTTCAAAAAAATCACTGCCCCTATTTCCCATTTTCCAATATGCCTCTAAATGAGGGCTGGCTCAATATTTTTGCACAGTATCTTATATCTTGCACTGTGTGCTATAAATGAAAATTCTGAAGGACATACTCTTATAGACCTGTTTGTAAGTGCAAATGACTTAAGAATAGGGCTGGGCGATATAAGGAAAATCTAATATCGCAATATTTTTTTGGCTATATCACAATATATATCATGATATGTTTAAATAATCTCTAAAAACAAATGTTATTTTTTTAAACATAATACCAAAAATTGCACTGCTATACTCATTCCATATTTTGCTTCAACTCTGCTTACAAAAAATCATAATAAATTGAAATGTTTTATTTTAACCATTTTTAACCATCAGTTGCACACAGAGGTCTTACCTTTAATAAACAAAAGATCATAGCAAAAAAAATGTACATCAAGAAATAAGTCATGAGAAAAAAATAAAACAATTGAAATGCTCTTTTGTGCTTATAACATATAAAAATTATAAAATAAAACATGTGATGACCTCAAATTACAGAAACAAAAGTCTAGATAGTGACTATAAAAACGACTGACCAAGAACAGTCACACATATCACATCTGGTTAATTTAATGTTCCCTTTCAGTCGATTCACTCAGTACAACACATAAGTATGGGATATCACGCCCTCGTGTGTCCTGGCTGAAGAAACCTTTATCCACGCCTTTAAGGCAGATGACCTGTGATGATGTGTTCAAAGCCCCGCCTGCGCATATACCCCCTGTCTTCACAGTCATCCCTCAGTTCTTACGCTCTTCACCTCGCTGAGAACACCTCTGATGAGTTGGGCTAGCTAGCTGCTGCTAGTTAGCGCCTCTGTCTGCTGACTTGAACTTAGCTTAGCTGCCCCTGTTGGTGTTAGCCTCCACCGCTCAGTTGGTGCGTAGGCTGCCCGCGGAGCGCTAATTTCGAGTTTTCCTGTGTAGTGTTTCGCTTTGCGTTTTGCAATGGACTCCAAACCGAAGCGAGCAAAGCAGAAATCTTCTGTTCACCCCTGTCCTCAGGGGTGCAGTTTCTCTTTGCTCGATAGCGACCAGCACGATGCCTGCCCTGTCTGCCTGGGGATCGTCCATGCTAGGAGAGTGTTGACGGAGTCCGAAGCCTGTGCGTTTTGTCGCTCGACCCTGGAAAGAAGGGTGATGTTTGTGGAAAAAGTGCTGGGACGGACAGCTGTCTCACGCCATGACCCTCTCCTTTCTGAGTCTGGAGCCCCGGCTTCGTCTGAGTCCAAACATGAGGATTATCCGGTCGATGTCCCCGCAATTAGCTGGGCTGACCACATGGAATATGTTGATGGGTTAGCCGAGGACGAGCCAGAACCATGTAGGAGCGCTGATGGGCTTCAGCCTGGGTTGAAGCCCACCAGCGCTCCCCAGGAAGACGATGATGTGCTGGACATCGGCCTGGACATCCATGGTTTGTTGGAGGATGAGCAGGAGAGCCCATTGTCGGCCCAATGTGCTGCCGCTGCTGCACTGGTTGGCCACGATGACACCTCTCTTTTTTCCCTGTTTCGCTGTGCAGCTGAGAAGCTGCAGGTGGACTGGCCCTCTCCTCCGCCAGCTCAGAAGCCATCACGGTTCGTGGGCTTTTTCCTCCCACCGGAGCCCACGACGGCCAAAAACCACCTTCCCATGTTCCAAGACTTTGTCTGCGAGTTAACTGCATCATGGGGCAAACCTCTGTCTACCCGCATCACTGTACCCGGCTATGGACAGTACATGGAGTTGGACGGCGCCGAGGAGGCTGGCTTAGCTAACCCACCCCCTATGGAGCCGTCTCTGGCTACTTATCTGGCCCCGTCCCATAACCATGGTGTCAGCGGCCCTGCAACTCTGCTGTCCAAGCACTGCAGATTCTCTGCGTTGCAGCTTGAGAAGATTTATCGGGCTCAGGGCAGCACTGCCTGCGCCATGAGCTCGTCACCATGCTCCAGATGTACCAGGCGATGTGCCTGGCGGCGCTCGGATCGCTGGTTCCTGATGACAGCCCGCTGGCACCTCTTCTTAACGAGGTCAGAGTCGCCACGGATTACATCCTCTGTGCATCCTGCTGTGCAGCGCTCTCCCTGGGCAGAACGATGGCTTCAACAGTAGTGGAGCAGAGGCACCTGTGGCTGACCCTCTCTGATGTCCCAGATAGGGACATAGCTGTATATCTGGATGAACCAGTGTCTGCGGCAGGGTTATTCAAACATTCACTCAAAGCCATTCAGGCTAGATTTGATCTGAGGAATGTGGGAAAATAAGTATTAAATTGGGGGGCGTAGCATTAGTATAAGGGTGATTTGATGTTTAGATTAGTAAAATGTAGTTAATGTGTACAGGCTTCTCCGAGGCCATATAATGTCTTGACCTTATAAGGTAATGTTCAGCCAGAGGTGAATTCTGCCTGGCAACTGATGTCATGGCTTGACCCCATGTAATGAACTGTATTTCCTGTGATCAGTGAGAACGCTTCCTGGCGCCCAGTTGAAAAGACGTACTGGACGGAGGGACTGTCCCCCCAATGTACATTGTTTAATAAAAGCTCGGTTTCGTAGATCCTCCGTGTTGATTCTTCAATTCACCGGACCACCTTTCCCGGCACAGGAAGAAGCAGACAGAAGCTCTGTGCGACATTATCCCGAGACGTCAGGCGAAGCCCAAGCCCACAGCTAGCTCTCACAGGCCCGCCACTCCTCTGGCAACCGGCAAGAGACAGGCGCCCACTGCTGCAGTGGGTGTGCCTCCAGTGAGAGCACATCCTCTGGTTCGAGTTCCACGTCAGCCGGCTTGGATCAAAGGCCCACCTTCGGGCCCCCGGCAGGACCCGAAGCTCAGGAGAAAGAAGCCTCAGCCCTCCTAGCTGTGGTTCTGAGTGGAGAAGGGGTCCAGCGGCAAGAAGACGGTGCTTTCCCCCCTCTGTTGCCACCCAAAAGGCGGCGCTTAAGTTCTGTTCAGGTTGTCAGTCCCAGAAGGCACTGCACTTTCCTAACACTGTCTCCCAAGCACAAACCCCCTGCACACAAAATGTCTCAGTTTGTAACTCCGAGTTCAGGTGTGTTAAATGTTCAGGTGACCACATCAAGTGCTTCCGCTGTTTTTCACTGTTGTGCCCCAGGAAAGGTGCCTCCAACAAACTGTATGAATGTACATGTTCCCATGTACAATAAAGAGTGTTTATTCTCAAATAATCACAAATGCTCAGCCTGCAGGCAGAATGAGCCAGGTCAGGCAGGTGATGTCGCCCCCCAGTGTGTCTGCAGGGGAATGCAACGCCCCACTGGTGGTGCTGCAGGTCAGCTAGCTGGCTGTTCACCTCCCTCAGTGGCATGCTTGCGCCCCATCTCTGTGGGTGCTGCAAACCATTGCTATGGGTTACCGGTTGTAGTTCCGGGTCAAGCCGCCTCGTTTCTGGAGAGTTATAAAAACTACTGTCGGCATCGAGGCAGCAATGATACTGAGGGAGGAAATAAATGCGCTATTGCAGAAAAGAGCAATATGAGTGGTCCCCGCTTCGGAGACAGAAAAAGGTTGGTACAGTCGTTATTTTGTTGTTCCAAAAAAAGGGGGAGGGCTTCGTCCCATCCTTGACCTGCGAGTCTTGAACAAGTATCTATGAACGTACAAGTTCAAGATGCTAACACTCAGACAGCTGTTGAATGCAGTCGGCCCAGGAGATTGGTTTGCAACAATCGATCTAACAGATGCTTATTTTCATGTGGCTATACACCCAAAACACAGGCAGTTTCTGAGGTTTGCATTCGAGGGCATAGACTACGAATACCTGGTGCTGCCCTTCGGGTTGTCGCTTGCTCCTCGCACCTTTGCGAAATGTGCCGAGGCAGCGCTAGCGCCCCCTCAGAGAGAGAGGCATCTGCATCTTAGCCTACATAGATGACTGGGCTCTTGTAGCTTGCTCCAGAGAGCAGGCAGAGACACAGCTGTCACTGGTTTTGTCACACATTCAGACACTGGGTTTCTCTGTGAACTTTCAAAAGAACTCGCTAATCCCGAGTCAGCAGATTTCTTTCCTCGGTTTGGAAATATGTTTGCTTTCCAGCCGCGCACGTTTGTCAGAGCACACAGTGGCTGCGTTTCATCGCTGCCTTGCTCATTTTCAGCTGGGCTGTGCAAGGGTGCATCAGTGAGAGGGATCTGGACCGCAGCCCGGTGCGAGCTGCACATCAACCACTTAGAGCTGTTAGCAGTGTTCTTAGTGCTCAAACATTTCTGTCCATTCCTGGAGGGCCAGCATGTCCTAGTCAGGACGGACAATTCAACAGTGGTCTCTTACATAAACAGGCAAGGAGGGACATGCTCCCTTCCCCTGTTGAAGCTATCTCGCT
>VVHJ01062810.1:0-10454 GCA_015107715.1 Tylochromis polylepis | reverse complement strand
TGTGTGTGTGTGTGTGTACATCCATTTATTCACTGCAGTGAGTGGAGTGCCATTGAAAAAGAGATGGGAGATGGACTGCAAAGCGCGGGTCATCATATGGATGCGTATGTTTCCCTAACATATATTTACCACATATTGCTAAATATGTTACCACTAGCTGTGTTTCTTCTGAAGTGAGATCTTGTTTTTTGTCATATGGTTGCAGATATGCTGCTTCAATAGATGATATCCTAGAAGAGGAGGAACACTATGCAGACCAGCTGAAAGAATACCTTTTCTATGCTGAAGCTCTGAGGTAAGACCAAACTGCGACAGCGTCTTCAATATTTTAAAGCCAGAGCTCTCAAAGTTTGGAATTTAGGAACGGTTTTCCAGAAGCTCAGTGTTAGCCTGTTTTATCCATTCCAAAGCCAGTGTCAATATTTGTTAGGAATCATTGCCAGTTGGAGTATCCAATTGTGTCCAAGTTTCAACCATTTACCTGTTGATCTGAAATAAAGTTGAAGAATTTAAGGTAGTCCTTCTTCATTATTCCATCCACTTTGTGCAATGTACCAGTACCACTGGCATCAAAACATCTCCAGAGCACGGTGCTACCACCACTATTCTTGACAGCTGCCAGTGTTTTCAGGTTTGAAAGCCTCACCTTTGCTCCTCCAAACATCCCTCCTGTCATTGTGGCAAAATAGCTCAATCTTTGTCTTGTTTAACCAGAAAACGTTTCTCCAGGAGGCATCTGGCTTGTCCATGTGGGCAGCGGGAAATTTCAGATGGGTTTGAAGATCTTTGAATTGATGATCTTGGAATAAGCAGTTGTTGAGGAATGGCTCCAAGAGACCTTCTTAATTTGTGTAATTCTACAATTATCTTTCTTAGATTTTTACTGAGTTCCTTGGACTTTCCTATTGTTCTGAAGATTGATCAATCCAGTGAGTGCTGTCAAAACAAATCCTTTTTATACTAGCAAGAAGCTACTAGTTGAAGTCATCGTGATGACTAATGATAAGTTTTATATATATGGTATTCTAACATATTGATGTGCATGTGTAGCGTTTCCAAATGTTTCAAATGTCAGAACAGGAAGAGTCATACAGTCTAATAGCCACAGGTAAAAAGGCTCTTCTGTGTGGGGCAATGAGCCTTTTACTGTGTATGCTGTGGTGACCAATCAGGATGCATGTATGAGGTGGGATGGATTCTCCATGATGCTGAAGAGCATCTGCATCTCAGAGTCAGATATAGTATATGTATACATATGTCTATGTATCTCTCCTCTTTTTCCTTCCTCTACAATGCCAAAGGCTCCTATTTGAACATAAAGCATGTAGGTCATGATGCATTCTTGTGTACATTACTATGGCAGGGCGGTGTGCAGGAAACATGAGCTGACCCAGTTTGAGCTGGAGATGGCCTCGCAGGATCTCATCTCTAAGAAGCAGCAACGTGAAGAGCTGGCTACAGGGGTACACTGTGCTCATGTTTTACATGTATTCCTTTTCCTTGCCTGTTAACACTTACACATGGCTACATAGGTAAACATATATGGAATCCTTAACCCTTTAAAGCCCGAGCCATGAAATAACTGCCAAAATTTCTGAATTTCTTTTAAATGGACTGTTTATTGAACCTTGTGACAAATTTTAAAAAATGAATTTGCATATATGAGATTTAATGTGTGTCATATTTGAAACATCAAGCATTTTATTTATTTATTTATTCATTTATTTATTTATTGCAGTACTTAAAAATGCATTGTGCATATTTTCAGTCTTTTGGGAGGACAAAGAAAAAAATCACACTGCTGATGTGGAAGTCTCAAAAACTCATAAAAACCACACGTAGCAAATATGATACACTAGGCATTAAAGGGTTAACAGAGCAGATCTGTAATTTATCTTTTTAGTGGCTATCTGTGAATTAAAGGTAGAACAAGATGGTGAGCTTTACTTTTGGGGTTCTGTTATGTCTTTACCTTTTGGACCAAGCACAGAGCTTGGTCCAAAAGGTTTTTCGTTGAGTTTGTATAACCTGGGGAAATTGAAATCCAGGTAGACCAGTCTGACGCTGTGGACTCCAATAGATTGCCAGCTTGCTACAACTGCTGAACCATAATTTCCCAAGTAGAGGACAGAGCCGAAGCTTTGTCACTGTGCTTTGAGCATCCATCTCTGCCCATTATGCACTCATTTTGATAGGAACTTTTCATTCCAAGTAACTGAACACCCCAAGCAAAAACTATCACAAAAGACGTGCTTTTTAGGGCAGTAAATTCAGCACAGTTTGTAGTAAATTGCATGCCATAAACCTTTGTAAATCATGCTCGTGTGATCCATTAAAATACTGATGCTCCTACAAATACATATACAGTAAGGTCAGTCACATAATAGACTTCAGTTGCACTTCAGCAAAGATTAAAATGTTAAAGATTCATGTCTGAATATGTAGGTGTTAGAGACCTTTGAGGAGGATCTAGATTTGGGAAACAACTTCTAATCTACCTGCAATTTTTAGTGTTCTCCCTCCTCCTCTTCACCTCCTCAGATCGTGCGGACATTCTCCTTCAAAGGCATGACCAACAAGCTTTTTGGACAAGAAGCACCTGAGCAGAGGGAGGCCAGGCTGAAGCTGCTGGAGGATCTGATAGCAGAGGGTGAAGAGACTGTCAAGGAGAAAACGATTGAGCGCGCGTGAGTAGTAAAAGCTGCTTAATGTGGGAAGGTTATGGGTAAAAGCAGCTGTAAATGTTTCAAGATCCATGCTGATTTAAAGATGATATATCTTTGAGTGCAGAGAGCACGTCGAAAGGGCCTGGGTGGATATCCAGCGCTTTAAGGAGCAGAAAGACAAAGACCTACGGGAAGCTCTCATCAACTACGCTGTCATGCAAATCAGCATGTGCAAGAAGGTACATCGCACATCAGCTAGCTAAGGTTCAAAGGAAAATTGGCACTTAAGTTTATTAGATGTTTTTGTTTCTGCTCCCTAACTGCAGGGAATACAAGTTTGGAGCAATGCCAAAGAATGTTTCCTCAAGATGTGAAGCTGAGGAAGTATTCAGAGGATTTTCTGCCTCTACGATGATTCTGGGAAAATGATGCCAGGAGTCTAAGGTTGGGGTCAGAAAACAAAAAACAATGTGTATAGAAACATGATGTCCAAATAAAACCAAGTTTTATTTGTGGTGTTTTATCTTATTTGTGGTGAAAAGAGGTTTAGCCGGGTGGTGGATCATTCTGAACAATTGAGTGTGATATTCCCAGACTTAACTGAGACATTTTTTCTAACTTTAAACAGGTGCTTTGCTTCTTTCAGTTTTTAAAGCCAGATAACTACTCATGGGATGAGTGAATATACTTTGCCAACTTGGTTGTGGGTGTGGCATTTTGGACAGATAAAGTCATGTTTGGCAAAGAAATATAAGAATGCATGGTTTTTAGATCCACACATAAACCTTTGTGTAATCTCAGGCACCTTTGTTTTTTTTCCAAATCTTTATCCACTGAATCTCCCAGCTTTAAGCATTCATAATCCTGCACTGGACTATTCTCTCCCATAGGTCTGATTTATGTTGAAACCTGTCAACTGAATCAAAGTGCAGGGTTTTTTTTGTTTGTTTTGGGGTTTGTTTGTTTGTTGTTGTTTTTTTGTGAAAGTAAAGTAGGCATAAATATATTGAAATACCAAATAAATTCATCATCTGACTATGAACAATGAAGGAACTTCACGTCTGTTAATTAATGATTCTGAATTGGACCATTCCCTGTTGGAATGTGTCTGTATCTGTAAGCTGTGTCTGTATGTAGCAGTTTTGCAGTTTATGAATGCAGCCTGCTAACTAAGCTTGCTAGTTGCAGGTGATGACCTAGCATTCCAGTCTCTTTTTTTTCTCTCTATTTTTCTACATGGAAGTAGAAAAATGCCAAAATCAATTGATAACATGACAGTAGCGTTAACCAGCCTATCCACAGTCTTTGGTTAAAACATAAATTTACATCTTATTAATAGTCAGTGTTTACAGGAATATGTATGTTGCCATGTGGAATAATAAAACTACCACTCCAAAGGGTCCTACAACTCACATTGCTAAAGTTGGAGCTCAACCTTTGAGAGCCATTCCATCATGGTGTCAGACATTTCTGTCTACCAGGCAGAAAGAGCAATGGCATGAGAATAGATCAATTTGGTATGCACAGTACATAACACATGATATTATTAGTTATAAGCTGAAGTCCAGATTATTAAATAAATTGATCATATATCTCATTGGGGCCTGTGATAGCATTTTCCATTAGTTAGTTTGTAAGTAAGGAAGAACACAGGTTTAACCAGTACTACCAGGCAACAGTGTATCATGTTTTTTCTTGGTCTGAACTAAGTGAATTGAACTACATGTGTGAAGGGAGCTGATTAGTCAGAATATTGAGGTTATAAAGCACATTTATGGGACTTACAAATAAAATGAACAAATAAAATTGTAATTTTAAAAAAAACAAAGTAACGTTACATTTTCTCTTGCTCTGTCTTTAAAAGGAAGTGGCTACAGGATGTTGATGAGAAGTAGTGACAACACATACATGCACATGTAGAGTGCTTAACAATTTATTAGACCACCACCCAATGTAAGGTGTATGCCACAGCTAACAGGTAGATTAACAAATAGTAGATTACCAAAATCCTTTTTATATTTCTTTTATGGTTAATGCACGAGTATGCACAAGCTCTTTAATTGAAACAATAATTTTTAATGCTGATATATAATTATTGTTTTTTCCATGAATTTTTAAACTGATGTTTGTTTGTTTTTATCAAAAAAGAAACAGTAAATAGTAAAATTGTCAACTAATTTTTTGACAATGCAAAATTGCAGTTATTCGCTTCCATTCCTTAACAGAAAAATTTGTTTTATTGTTTGAATTTTATGCTTGATTAATTTCTAAGTTCTTGTGCTGGCTCCAATTTGGGTATAAAAAGTGAATTTGGTTCGGTGAATTCAGGAATTTTTAGTTTTAAACTAGTTTTTGCCTAGTGTTTTCTTGTTTTTATGACAGGTGGTCCAATAAATGTGTTGAGCTCTGTATGACAAGCTACACGTAAGATCTCAATTTCCCTCTGGGGCTAATAAAGTCTCTCTGATTCTGATTCTGAGCTAACATTTTTGTTGTTGTTGTTGTTTATTGATTGAAACTCTTTGAAGGTTTTGTCTTCAATGTTCTGTGTGTTATTTAAACGACATCTGATTTGTTCAAAATGCTTGCCAGCACTATAAGCTTTGTGAGTGGGATATTTCCTTTTAAAGCTGAGTTTGATGTAGCCCCTGTTTGGTCTATCTGTTTGAATAAAAATGGTTGACACTACTGTATCTTTGTTCATTTTGATGATTTAAATCATTTTTGGTGGTGGTGGTGATGACTGTGAGCAGAACTGTTTTGTCATCGGCATCATATCAAAGCCAATTTACGAGCACAGTTCCACTTCCTGTGAATGCCATTGTACAAAATTCCTAATTGTACATTGGCTGCAATGCAAACAGCTAAAACAATAATTTCCCCTTGTATATAGGCTAAGAGTTGACATTTTATATTAGTTTTTCACGAATACAGTATCAAAAATATATGAGGACTGAAAACAATACTTTTGTCCTACAATGCTTGTAATGTGTTTTTGTTTGTTTGTTTATATGGTTTGGGGGGGGGGGGTTACAAATGAGCAAATTTGCCCATAAAACACCAGCATTTTGCTAATGCACGCAGACTGTTCATTTAAGGCTTTTTGTAGGACACAGCCTCGTTGGCACCAATTTCCAAAAGACAGTTCGATGCTAAAAGCAGCGTTAAACTACAACACAAACTTTCATGTATGTATGCATGAGAAGCTGGTGGTGGTGGGTAAAGATGGCTGCCATCAGGAAGCTGTTGCTACAAAGACTGCCACTGTTCTCTTCAACATGGTGACATAAAGTGGCTGATGGGACATTTTATGGAAAGGTATTTAACTACCATGTAAACCCATAAAAAAGTAAAACTATTTTACGAAGAAAAGTGTTTATCCCACGAAGCAAGCTGTTGTTTGAATGCAGCTCTGAATGGCTACTGTGCGAGGTAAAAACAGTAAAAAAAAAAAAAACTACAGGTAGAGTACTTTTTATATGTTTACAAAACACCGTATATCCTCAGTTGCACATCTACCTATGTTTCGTTTTGTGTTTTTGCATACTTTTATTATTTATTTATTACTTTTTTAACAGAACATTCTAAATAAAGATCCCCCGATATACAACAAAATAATAAATCAATGAGCCGGACCGATGAACCCAAAAGTCCTATTCAATGACTCTCCCACAATGCATAGCTGTCTAGCCGCTAAACTCCTCCTTCTTCCGGGTTTACTAGCGCCGTCTCCACGTGAGATTCGCTTTCAGTGCAGTAATGTCAACAAACCCCACGGTTCCGAATGGCGTGGAGGATGAGGAGTTCCGAATCTTTGTGGCACTCCACAGCCTAGCGCTGCAGGCTTCAGCTATCCCTCAGGTCTACTGGAGGAGCTTGCATCACAAAATCACCAACGAGGTGTGCTCTGAGCTAGAGCTGACAGCCAGACATGTTCAGTCCTGATGACTGTTTGTGCGCTGTTAAAGAAAAAGCTGCTGCTAATATTTTATATATACTGAGTTGCAGCACCTTTGGGTTTGGCGTGTGATGACAGGCATGCAAACATTAAAAATACATTCTCTCAGCAGACCCCTTAATGTTATGTTTGTTTTCCGTAGATTTATGATGCGGGGGAAGTTTTCGGAATAATGCAGTTCCAACAAGAAGATGAAGATGAAGAAAATGGAGAGAAGAAGAAGAAGGACAATCCTGGAGATGAGATCAGATGTAAAGTGGTTGTTACCCGGGAGAGTGGTCTGCAAGCCTCAGAGCCGACCAGGTGAGGGCGCCAAACGATAACTCTTCTTCCACGTCAGCTTGGAGAGGAAAAAGGAATGTTATGACCTTAACATTTAAGTGTTGCTTATTTATATCACTATGAATGACTGTAGACTGCATGTAAAAGGTGCAGGCTGCTATTCAACAAACTGGAACAGGAATGAAGGAATCAATCAGAGAAACAGTGAAATGAAATCCACACCAGGATCCAGTCAGTTACTATGGTTTGTAGTTTCTAATTGGTTTGTACCCCTCAGCTGTAAAAGGCTGGTGGGATATTGTCGGGCAGCATGGACACCCACGTTGGTGAATGTGATAACTTGGTGTATCTACTAAAAATCTTGCAGGAGTTTGAATCTCAGTGACCTCGGCCTCAAGGTCAGGGGTCAGAGGTCAAGGTTTCTGTAGAACTTGTGAATGCAATGACTTGAGAACAAGGCAATGCAGGATTTTGAAATTCATACCATAGGTGCCTCTATTAGGAGACTGAGAGGTACCACTGGCCGCTGCCTGTATTTGTATTTTTATTTGATTGAGACATTTGATTTTAATTCCATTTCATTTTTGTTAGTTTCCAAAGTGCTTGCTTGTTTCAGCTTAGTTTGTATTATTTGACAATCTTTAGTTTTAGTGTATTTTTAATTTGTTTCAGTGTTAGTTTTAGTGTTTTAAACATTTAATATGAAGGATATTTGTCAGAGATAAAATTTGGGAAATTAAGAATAGGTATTGTAATCTATAAAAATACAGCACTTTTTTAAGACTCCATTCTCAGAGCTTACAGGATAATCATGTCCATTAAAACCTCATCAGGCATGTTGTGATAACAAATTTTGCCAAACTGACAAAGTATAAAAACTAAGGATACTGCTCTATATTATATTTACTTTTACTATATTCTTATATAAACGGTTAATTTTCTAAGTTCACAAACAGTTTCATTTTTAAAAATTTTCAAAAGCGTTCCTTTCACTTCAGCTGTATTTGTATAGTGTGTTTAAATACAGGCATTTTATATTATAAGGTAAAGACCCTACAATAAAACAGAGAAAACCTGAGAAACCCTTTACTGATAGTGGGAAGGAAAAACTCCCTTTTAACAGGAAGAAACCTCTAGCAGAACCAGGCTGAAGGAGGGGAAGCTATCTGCTGCGACCGCTTGCGTCTGATGGGAGGAAGACAGAACAATAGAGCAAGAGAGCCGGACAATAATAACTAATGATTATATGCAATTTTTTAAAACTTTATTTCACCCCCTAAAAAGTTCACATTTTGTTTTACTTTTTAGCTTAGTTTTTGTTAACTATAATAGCCATGTCCATGACAAGGACATAGTCAAGATGACCTACAGGCTCCAACTAACAAATCAACAAAGTAAAAGAATAAATTAATGAACAGAAAAATGCTTTTCCTTTACCTCTCCTGTTGGATGTTAGATCATACTTTTTCATATTCCATATTTTTACATGCTTTGATTATTCTCCTCCAAGGCTGTGCCAAGGTAGATAGTGTAGCTTATCAGGATTTTTGGTGGTACCAGATTTATACCCCAACCATCTAGGCATCTAGTATATATATTTATTTGAACTAAGTGAATACTGTTTTACTTCATATTTTCAATTGTTAATCCTTGAACAGGTAGTTAGAGGAAGCTCATGGATGGATTGATGTTCAGAATAACTGAAATTAATTGAGTAAAATCAGTTGTCTTACCTCTTGAGAGACGGTGAACAACATAAGAATAACACAAATAGCTGTTTTGTGTGTTATTGCAATTGTTATTGCTGTGAACATTGAAATCCTGACCCCTATCCCTTACTATTTTGAACAAAATTAACAAAATAACACAGAAAATCTTAAAATGCAATAACATTATAACAAAGTAGTGAGAAGTGTCACCATTAAAACAGTTTCACCCCGGTTCTTGGATTCCTCAGGCCTCCAGAAACGACACTGGAACTCAGTAGTTACTTCACAAAACCTTTATTCATCCGAAATCACTTATGCGTCTTCTAGAAGGGAGATGTACATGGCCCGGCAATTCCTCTGCAAATCTCAACCCTTTGTCTGTTACACACAGTCTTGTAGAAGCAACCCCCCCATTGTAAATCCTATATGATGTGCCATGTTTGTGTATGTATGTGCAAGCACGTGAGTGCCTGCGTGTGCGCGTACCCGTGTGTGTGCATGTGTATATGTGTGTATGTGTACGTGAATTCCTGCCGGTCATAAAGAGGGCCATCACCCCTCACCCAAGCTACACCAAACTTCTCTACATAGTTTATCAGGTTACAACACTGAGACCCCCCACCCAAATATCCCTTGGGGAATTTCCACTACGGTATGGCTCCCCTTTGTTCCACTTCCACCACCCAAGGTGGGGGAGGGTCTCCTACAAGTCTACTCCTAACTTTATGACACGTTTAGGCCTTTATTACATCCAGGGCAGCGTCGATGTCTCTAAAATACTCTAGATTCTATCTAATCCATTTCTAAATCCTAAAGTGAACTACAAATATCCTCAGAAGAGAACATCGTTAACAAGATTTCTCCCACTGCATTATTGTAATTTTAAGGAAACCATGGAAATCCCACTTTAACCCTTGGTTTTAACTACATTTCATTTTCTGAGGTAAAAAGAACTATTGCTTTAGTAACAAGGTTAAAGATTCATCCAGTAATATCTCGTAGCCTACAAATGGTTAATAAAAGTTAGTAGTTAAAAGAAGATCCTCAGGTGTGTTCTGGAGGTCAGGGTGTCAGAAAGAATCCAGGAGGAGAGCTGCTGCAGCATAGTCATATTATGCCATCCATCCTCTTCTGCTTATCCTTTTTCAGGGTCCCGTGGGGGGCTGGAGCCTATACCAGCTGTCTTAGGGCGAGAGGCAGGGTACACCTTTGACAGTTCGCCAGTCTGTCGCAGGGCTAACACATAGACAAAGACAACCATTCGCACTCACATTCACACCTATGGGCAATTTAGAGTTACCAATTAACCTAACCCCACTAACTGCATGTCTTTGGACTGTGGGAGGAAGCCGGAGTACCCAGGGAGAGAACCCACGCACACACAAGGAGAATTGAACTCAGGACCTTCTTGCTGTGAGGCAACAGTGCAAACCAATTTCAATTCAATTCAATTCAATTTTATTTATATAGCGCCAAATCACAACAATAGTCGCCTCAAGGCGCTTAATATTTGTACAGTAGATCGTACAATAATAGATACAGAGAAAACCCAACAATCATATGACCCCCTATGAGCAAGCACTTTGGCGACAGTGGGAAGGAAAAACTCCCTTTTAACAGGAAGAAACCTCCGGCAGAACCAGGCTCAGGGAGGGGCGGCCATCTGCTGCGACCGGTTGGGGTGAGAGAAGGAAACAGGATAAAGACATGCTGTGGAAGAGAGCCAGAGATTAATAACAGATATGATTCAATGCAGAGAGGTCTGTGAACACATAGTGAGTGAGAAAGGTGACTGGAAAAGAAAAACTCAATGCATCATGGGAATCCCCCGACAGCCTA
>VVHJ01062783.1:0-15484 GCA_015107715.1 Tylochromis polylepis | reverse complement strand
CACAGTTGCTGCCAAAAAGCCACCAAAGGCGGACTGCAGTGTAAACGCTGTCTCCAGGTGGAAAACAGGCGGAGTGATACACCTCCTGCTGTCAGGCCTGCAGGTATCAGGTTGTGACATGCTCCTCTGTCTTATAGTGGATAGAAATTATTTTTTGGAGTGACACAAATAATTTGTGTGACGTCTTATTTGATGCAGTAAATATTTGTTCTGTAAATAGTTTGAAATGGTTATAAAAAAAACCCCAAAAACGCCTTGGCTGCATTTTTAGATAAATAGCTGCATATAACTTTGTTGTTTGCAAAACTTGTGCATAGGTTTTAAAAATTTACACTTTATATTTGCATTTCAAGTTATGAAAATGATTCGTTAAACATGTTTGTGGTCGTTACAGTAAAAAATCTAATTTTTTTCTACTCTGATTTTATGTTTTTTGTCTGATTTTAGATCAATTGTGTTAGTACAGTATGTCAAAATGAAAAAAATAACAGTAAATTCAGACATGTGAGGTTGTGCTGAAAAGAATGATACCAAACAAGGCAAAGTAAACAGTTTTTAAAGGTGAAATGTAGAGGTAAAATCAAAAGGAGTCAAAAATGGCCGATTATACCCTGGAACCCAGAGGTTAAACATTTTTTTTTTAAAGTAATACAATAGTTACTTTTCCTAGTAATTAGTTACTTTTATAATATTGTAACTCAGTTACTAACTCAGTTATTTTTTTGAAGAAGTAACTAGTAACTATAACTAATTACTTTTTCAAAGTAACTTGCCCAACACTGCTCACGAGTGGCCAAGAACCCTCCTCTATGCTTCCCCCCCCCCCAGTGGCCCTCATTTATCCAACTCTGGCCAGAGTGAGAGAGAGAGAGAGAGAGAGAGAGAGAGGTCACTCTGTGATCCTGATAACCCCACACTGGCCAGGGAAGCACTGGGTGGCAGAGAATTTTCAGCTGCTGTGCAGCCCACCTTGGCCGTTACCACTATGCTGAGACCTCCTGTCTCAGGCATGGGGGGAAATATTCCACCCCCACCCAGAGAGGCTACCTCTATGGGCGTGGCCCCTGAGTGGTTTAACCTGAACACAGTGGGGCTCCCTCATAGTGTTATCGACACTATTCAGTGTTCTAGAGCATTGTCTGCTAGGACGCTATATGAGCACAAGTGGCGTGTGTTTGAAAGCTGGTACTTAGAATCACAGGCCTTAAGTATGCCATAGAGCCTTTTCAGTGCTCTATGGCAGTAATTCTGTGATTTCTTCAGGCCCTGATTGATAAGGGTAAAGCCTTCTCCACCATCAAGGTGTATTTGGCAGCAATTTCAGCCTGCCATATTGGTTTTGAGGGGAAGACTGTAGGCCAGCATCCCCTAATATGCTGTTTTATGAATGGTGCACACCATAAATTGCCTACACCTAGGCCACTGGCTCCATCGTGGGACCTTCCCACAGTATTAGTTGCGCTCTCCTGTTGCACGTTTGAACCCCTGGAACAGGTTGAGTTAAAATTTCTGTCCTTGAAGACAGCTCTGTTGATTGTTTTAGCTTTGGTTAAGCGTGTAGTAGAAATACACGCTCTCTCAGTGCATCAGTCATGCATGCAGTTCTCTTCAGATATTATGAAGGTCGGTATGTGGCTCAACCCTGCCTTTATCCCAAAGGTTGTTGGCACATGTTCCCCTATAGAACTACTGGCCTTTTACCCACCGCCTTTCACCTCAGAGGAGCAACAGTGGCTGCATACCTTGTGTCCAGTCCATGCTCTGCGTATTTATATGGACAGAACCCAGGGTGTCAGACAAAGTGACCAGCTGTTTGTGTCCTGGGCTAAACCACATATGGGAAAGCCTGTGTCTAAACAGCGCCTCTCCCATTGGATAGTAGGAGCAATTGCCCTGGCCTATACTAGCAGGGGTCTTCAGCCTCCTGCTGGCCTGGCCTAGTGGCACATTCTACTAGAGGTCTGGCACATCTTAGTTTCTATCCGGAAGGTGTGTGCAGCTGCATGCTGGGCCTCACCTCACACATTTGCTAGGTTTTACAGGCTAAATGTAACAGTACCTAACCTGGCGCATTCAGTCCTCAGTGCAGGTTCTTCCCAGGTTGGAGCTTCTCCCTTGTGAAGTGCTGTTGGGGACAGCTGTCTTCTTAACAGGCATGTCTGGCAATCCGGGAGTCAGTATTTCTCCCATAGTGAGCCACGAAACAAATGCTATGAAAGCGAACTTAAGGTTATGTATATAACCCCGGTTCTCTGAGTAGCACGAGTGAGTGTCTCACCAGACCACCCTCCTTGCTATGGAAGCGAGGAAGTGGTGGGCTTGTTTTGAATGACATCTGACGCTATGTCAGCCTATTATATAGGGAGGCACTAGCCCCTCCTGACATGGGCGTCACTTAGCGTAATGGCATTTGAGCTTCTGATGAGGTCACGCAGGAGGCATTCCCATAGCGAGACATTCACTCATGCTACTCAGAGAACCAGGGTTATATACATAACCTTAAGTTTGTTTTATTGCCCTGCATGGTCTGAAAAGAGCCTGTTTTACGACAGTATTAATTTACTAACATGTAGAGGTGGCTGTGCTCAGTAATTCATTTTGTATGGGTTGCTAGAGGCCATTCAACGCTGAATTTTATCCAATAGCATTGTAATGAGTTCTACTTAACCCTGTGGTGCTTTGGAATAGAGGGACTATTCATTATCAACCTAGCCAGTTATTGTATACGACATTCAGTCTTTTTCATATAATCAGTTTTTTTTTTTTTTAACTTTTTGCATTTTTTTTTATTAAGGAAAAATGTTCACAGTTTATTTGTTTTTAATTAATGATTTGTCAGACATAAATAGTAAAACATAAATGTCCTTGATACCAGTTGACCTCTACTTTAGAACCAGAGTACCATAAAGCAATGTGGTCCACATGATGATGAGCAGTATCAGTGTTGGTCACAGAGCCAGTTTTGTAGCCAGTAAAACTTAAGTGTTCTCTGCCTCGGTGCCAGTGACAGCTGTGACTGCTGGCATTAGATTTTTCAGGTTGTCCATTTTTATGTAGACTGACTGTAAAACATGTCCACACCATTCATTTCTTCATATCTCGGGAACACCGTGTTTTAATTAATCTCAAGAATGAACTGATAAGAATTTGTTGGTCAAAGATGACTACCTGTGGCCATCATAACATATCGACTAAAACGCTTTCTGGTTATGTTATTAAATGCTGTAACTTGGGAATAGAGGGAGAAATGGATGTAAACTGGAATTCAACTAGTTGTCACATGCATACAGCTGTGAGTTATTCTTTGTTCAGTGCTACTTCACATTTTGTGCTACTTTACAGCCAAGTCATTGCTATTCAAACCTGATAGGGACATTACATTCCTTGTTTTGTCTGTTGAACAGTACAAATCCTCAAAATAATAATTTTTATTTAATTATTTACTTTCAGAAAAGAGAGAAATGCAACTTATTTTTATTTCTAAGGAGCTCAAACAGTTCTGTCAAAGAAGATTTTTTTCAACTTTCTATGAATTTCTCAGCTCATTGTTTAAGTGTAAAACTTTTTTCTAGAATCTTTAAACTTGAGTCCCCTTCTCACACACACAGGTATTGGCCCCTTACCTCAAAAGCTCAAATGATAGCAGACACACTCACAAACACACACTGTTTTACGAGTGCGTTTGATCCTCTTCCATGCCCAGACTCCTGATGTCCTCCCTCAGGCCCTCTCAGACTCTCGTCATTGATCACAGCCGTTCAGCCTCCCACACTCCACTCTGCTAGGGATTATCCACCTCTCCCACTTGCTCTGGCTTTTACACCCCTCTCTCGCTGTTTCACAAATTGCTGAATCCTCTCACTGTCTTGCTCTCTGTCATATCTGTCCTGCAGATCAGCACAACCAAGGCTTTCAGAGACTTAGATGCTCGCAAAAATAAGGAGAGTGAAAACCTCTGTGGATATGTCTGTCTGCTTAAATTTCCAAGTCATCAAACAGTTTATGTCTTGTCAGCAATAAATACCTAACTGGACAGGTCTCCTTTACATAGCTAGATGTTAAAAAAATAATAATAATGATAATAACTTTCCCATTCCTGCCCTGCATTTGCTTGGTTGACACAGGCCTAGATTTTTCTCTAAAACACAGACTGAACCAGTTTATTCTCCCAAGTTCTCTTCGGCAACTATGTGAATGTCTGTGTGTGCATACAGTATTTGTGAGTTGTTCAGCTGCAGAGTGCATCATGTAAATTATTGAAAGCTTTGGCTGGTGTTGCAAAGATCAGCCTCCTTCGAAAAATTCCCCTACGCCAGGTACAGACAGTAATAACAACAACAACCAGGTGATATGATCAGAGTCGGGCAGTAAATCATGACTTGCTGTGAGAGTAAAACAAGATTTTAAAACTGCATTGTCATAACATCTTAGTAAGGATTCATGTAACAACTACATATAACACATGTTAGGGAAATCTCTGTGTTTCCTGAGTCTCAAAGAAGAAGAAAAATTAGCTGATATCTCAGATTTGGCCAAACTGACCAAATATCATTATTGGACTTAAATTTCCTATCTCAGTCATGGTCTACTCCTTGTTTTTTCAAGTACTGTGCAAAAATCTTGTGCCATCTCTCATTTTCTTTCACTTCCAAGGACCCAGTTCTTGTAAAAGGAAAAAAAAATCTTTGGACATTGTTTTTTTGGTTTTTTAAATCAATCCTTTTCAGTCCAGTCCTGCTGCATAACTACTTTTAAAAGAATGATTTTTAATTTAATAAAACTTATTACATTTCTGTTATGCCACTTCACACTGACCTAAGCATAAAAATGGCACCTAACCCAAAGGATATGTCTGAACATGAGAGACGACTTGGCAAAGACCAATTTTAAATTGTATCTTTAGGCACTTTGTTGCTAGCAGCCTGTCACAAAAATACATAATTTGTTGACATTTCTTTAGTTCAGTCTATGAAAAATGCCAAAGATAACAGTTTGACAGGTATAAAATTGTATTTTTGCACCAAGGAGGTGATTCCCAATGAGCTATTAGCTGACAACTTGAAATATATGAGTAAACTGGGCAAGTGGAGGACAAAAAAGAAGGGGTAAGACTGAAACAAAACCCCTATCTACAGCAGATGGACAGTGTCTAAAAAGAATCTAGCAAAAGCCCTCCACAGGACCTGAGAGATGCATCTAGCCCTTCAGCTTAACCATCTATTGTTCACTGAAATCTCATCATAAATGGTCTCAGTGGAAGGGTGGCTGTCAAGAAGCCATTCTTAAGGAAGAGAAATGTGGAGGAAAGGCTGAGGTATGCCAGATGACACAAGAACTGGACAGAAAATCAGTGGCAGCAGAACTTATGGAGTGATGAATACAAATTTGAACTTTTTTGGTTCAAATTGTCATCGGTATGTATGAAAGAAGACAGGAGAGAGGTACAACAGTGAGTGTCTGCAGCCATCTGTAAAACACTGTGGAGGCTCGATCATGGTTTGGGGCTGCATTTCAGTCACTGTTGTGAGCTGATGAAATTATGAATGCAGAAAAGTACTGTCAGATTTTGATGTTGAGCCTGGACCTCAATATTATTGAAGCAGTGTGAGGCCATCTTGAAAGTGAACAGAACAAAAAGCCAACATCCAAAGAAGAGCTTTGAATGTTGTTCAAGAAGCCTGGAGAACTATTCCTGAAACTGCAAGAAAGCTTGCCTAAGAGCGTTCAGGGTGTGTAGAAGAATAAAGGTGGTGTTGACTTTCAAGCTCATTATAATTTTACATTCTCTATTTTTCCCTTACATACTATATTTCCTTTACAAAAAAATCACTGCACCTATTTCCCATTTCCCTAGCAAAATATAAAGGAATTACTGATGGCTCAAGACTTTCATCATCCTGTAATTTTTTTTTTCTAGATGTTCAACCGAATGACCATAAATCCCTTGAAATCTGAGCTTCTGCCAGGCCTCATAAGTTTGGACTGATATTCAATATTCTTTCACTTTAAAAAATCTTGGAGGGTGGGTTAGGGTTTTGTGTCATTATGTTTTTTAAGTGGTGATATTGTTTATATATTACTACTGTGTTATTTACAGGGTCCCACCCAGTGGCATGTGCAAATCATCATGGAGAAGCTGCTGAGGACCGTTAACAGGACAATCATTTCTATGGGTCGCGATTCACCTCATATCGTAAGTGTAATTCTCTGCTTGGATACCATGCAGTATATTATGCTGAGCCCACAGCTCTCTGGGTTTGATTTTTGTGATTTAAAATTTTTTTTTTATACAAATACACGCACACAATTTTAGAGGCACATGTACCGCAACCAGAATGACTCCCACAGTCACACAGCAACCATAGTTCCAATCCAAAAGTATCATTAAAGGTAAAGCCTACCTTGGCAGATTGCTTTCACACTCCCTCAGTCTAAGAGAGGCTTTGATCTGCTCATATCTTTCTCCAGCCGGTTGTTTTTGCGCCGGCGTGTCTGTGTGTGTTTTGCTTTGCTTGTGTGTCTTATCCACACTTATTAGTACACTTCTGGTGCTCTGTGCTGTAATCTAATCACTGTATCACCCCATCGTTGCCTTTAGCATCCATCTTCCCATCACTCTCTCAGCCAGAGCTTGGTAGCAATTAATGCACTTATCAGTCATCCTGTAAATATGTAGTCTGTCTGATGTGTGTGGATAAGGCTTCGCCCATGTTCTTCAGTCCCAAACACCAATTAGTACAACTGTATTTTTAGTCATAAATGTGAACTTCTGTCTTGTTTGACTTCTTTATTCTTTTTCTTCCTTTTGAATAATTTCTTTATTAGAGCTGCATGTAGTTTGTGTTGTATTGTCTTTGAAAATTAGACTTTTTTTCATGATCGACATTCCTATTTTTATAGCTCTGTAAAATACACCTTAGTGATGAGACAGTTTCTTATGGACCTACAGAAAAATGCAAAGACATTTAATAATGACAAATATTCGTACTGCCTCTATCGGGAGAGCATCAGGACTCAGTATCACTTGTTTAAATGGAAGTTTTTATTACCAGTAACTGAGCCACGCCAGCAGAGAATGATTTAATAAAGCCTGGAGTCACCACTGAGTGATCATCTTGTGTGTTTGTGTATGTGTGTGTTATGTCATAGTGCTGTAATATGTCCACAGCCCTGACGCTTCATCCCCTGTGTTCAGTCTTTCTTTCTAGGTTGCAGCAAAGGGATTTTTGCAGCAGAAATTCAGTAACTGCTTCTTTTGTCTCTCTCTCTCTCTCTCTTCTAAAAGTATTCCGGCAATGCACCAGCTAATCTCATAGATGGGAAGCCCTCCGTTTGTGTAACAGATTGCTAAGCATACATCACACTAAATAATGTCAAGCTAATGAAGCTGCGAGTTGAGCTAAGGCCGTCCCACTGCCCATTTTCTCCCAACCAGCTGCCTGGAGGGCGTCTAGGGCTCCCACTTACTCTCCTGCTGTAGTTGTCTAGCTGATTCATTGTTATACCAGCTATTCAAATTGTGCGCTGTCCTGCCTGGCTCATAGTCAAACAGTTTTGAAAGTTAAATCTGAAGATAGATTTTATCTCTGTGGATGTTTTGTTAGCGCTTGGGTCAACTGCCTGAACAGCTCATCTTCTGCTCACACCATTTCCTGTTTGTTGTTTTTCACTGTTGTGGGAAATGTCTAAAAGGCTGTCAATATGAAGGCAGCATATGCAGGCCTCCTCTTTACTGTATTATACTAAGTGCATCCACTTTAGTGTCTACCTGTGGCGTAGTTGAAACGGTGTTCCTTGCTTCCAACAGCGAGTGCTGGCTGGTGCTGTGGAAGACCAGCCTCCTTTCTAGTTAATGAAACTACTCTACCCGTGACCACTTTTGGCCCGTGTTGAAACCATCTACTCTGTATACATATGCTGCCACTGGCCTCTATTTTACTTTGCTCCTCGAACACAGCTTGGGTTTATTGTCCCTACCGACCCTGACCTTTTGTCAGCGGCTGCCTTTATAGCTAGCTAGCAACTGTACTTGACTGCCTTGACATTTTAAGCGTCTGAATATGATTTTGCATCAATGTGCAGAGTGTCCTTTTACTCAGTTGGATTTAGAGGTTACATGAAAGCCTAAGGCTCTTTTACTCAAACACATTATACATTATATAGTACTTGGGACAGAAATTCCATTTGAACTAGGTCCCCAAATGATTATTTAATGATGAATAAGGTGGGTGTGAATTTTTAAAAGCTATGAGACCCAGTTAGTGCTGCTAGCAGTGTTGTTGCTTTCTAATCAGAGGGCTGATGTTGCTGCCTCTGGGTACAGATGCCTACTCTGCAGGCAGCTTGCACGCTGCTGCTCACACAACACCGCATCCAACCACCGACCTTGTTCTTCTGAGTGGCAGCCTCTTACATTTAGATTTATGCATTAACGTTCTACTCTGTCTCCCGCCCGTCTCGCACTCTCTTTCCTTCCTCCTCTCTCCTGGCAGCGGTGGACACAGAATGTTAATGAGAAAGCACGCAGTGACGACTTTGGGGGGCGTTGGTTTTGTTGCGTGTTGTCACTGCAGTGCTATGCCTGTTAGCAACTTGGACACAGCATCATAGCATCAGCTAGCAGGCTGTATCTTTGCATTCATGTCCACCCTCACACAGGTTGAAAGAAGTCCTTGAATTGAATACATTTAGATTATGGCTGTAGCAGAAACATTTAGCCTATTTCCGTGGAAAGCACCAGGTTCTACCTTTATGCTCTTATTTCTTCTAGTTTAAGCTTCTGGATAGACGAGAATAGGAAGCCTTGGAGATGAACAGAAATAGGAAGCTGCAAATGTATTTTTTTTAAAAAGAAAAAAAGAAAAGAAATCTATATTTTCTGTGCAGCAAAACCAGAGAATCAAACCGTGCTGTACAAATGTGTTATGTTAGATTTACTAGTTTTTGCATAATTTTGTTATGGATTAGGAAATGCCTAAATATCTTTGCTGACAGAATTGATTAAAAGACTTGAGCACATATTTGAAACTCTGACAGCTAGGTTTCCCATGATGTTGTCAAGATAAAAAATAAAAACAACTCCTGAACTTTTTTGTGGACACAAGTTCTTAGGACTACTCAAAACATGTTGCAGTGATACTTGGCTGCAGTGCTCCACAGTTATCCTGATGATTTTTCCTGCAGTGTGCAGGGGGAATGAACTGAAAAGCTGCAGGGGAAGGACTCTGTGTTATTGATTGACAGTATGGGGCTGACCAGCTATAGGTGCTAGAGCTTTTTCCTTTGCTGCGTGCACTCACTGACTTAATAGTGTAAATTGCGACACGGTCATCCCAGGTATGCGCGTCCAGTTCAGAATCTGGTATTACTCATTTGCTTTATCTCTGTGTTTGAATATCTTTCTGTTCAAATATTTTTCTTAGCACAACCTTGCATCTTTCTCTCAATCTCCTCTCCACTCTCTTTTTCCTGCTGGCCAGACTACTGCAGAGCTCTTACAGAAAAGAAGCATAGTGAGATATGGCACTGCATCATAATGCCTCAAACATGCACTTATCACTCGCTGCACCTCTCGTCTCTTCACCTGTTTTGAAACTTCGACTGCGCATCCCTTTGGGTTAATTGAGCCTGCAACAAACCATGTTGTGATGTGCTGTGATTGTCAGCACTGTAAAAACCGCTGGGACTTATTTGCTGTTTGTCACCTTAAGACCACTGAAGACTTTTAAGTAAGAATGCAAAATGTTAAGCTGCAGTAGGTGTCTTGTTTGCACTCTGTTCTGTGGCATACGCATTCACTCATGGGATGCCTGGTGGAGTCGGCCAGGCTGTGGGCAGCACTGACCTTCAGCAACGTTACTTCATGCATCAGTGTGAGGGTGACTATGCATCTGTGGGGTTTTTGCTCAGAGCTTTGTTGCTGGTTTACCTCATGTTTGCCCTCCAAGACTTGTTTGTACTAACATGAGGCAGGTGTAGGTGCAGACGCATGAGCACACGACATATCCGAAAAAAAATTCTGTATTTGAGTGAGGTTGGTAAGGGCAAAGACTGGTTCCTAAGCAGGTTGGCTGTGCACAAAACACTGCTGCTTACCCCTCTGCTGTATTCTTCTTCGTCTCGGCCCACCATAGTACATTAAAGAGATGTATGATTTCAGCCTTATCTTTTTTTTTTTATTTTAAAGGATGTACCAAGTGTTCTGGTCAGATACTGATGTTAAATTTGACCAATAGTTGAGATACCGGTCTGTTTTTGTTGTTCTTTATTCATCCAAAAATAAAAGTAAGTAGATTTACATGATATATATATTTTTTTAAAAAAGTAGCTGCACTTTTTTAAAGAGTTTGAAATCTTAATCGGGATTTCTTTTAGCCAACTTAAAGTTGATCCAACACAACAGATAAGACGCCAACCCTCACTGGTAGATTTGCCCGCATGTTAAAGCCAGTCAACAAGGCCAATACTGTTGCTTTATCAACGCTGGCCAGTACTGATTGTCCACTGTTGATATTGGTACGTTAGCAAAGAATTTTCCAGAGCAGTGCAGTCATAAATTGGTTTTCACAAGGATTGTTTATCCAAATTACAAAACACATTTCCTCACTAACTCCTGGTACTAATTAGCTATGCAGATAGGTTGCTCAGGACATGAGTGCTGCCTTCTTCAAAATTTCAGTTGTTCAAAAGTACTGCATCTTTCTAGATGCTGTGGTGTAAATTCACAGTGCAGACCCTTCAAGCCTGGGCAAACCTATTCCAAAGCATCTGCTAATAGCTAGGGAAACTTTTCGTGATTTGGCTGAACTAATCCTTTACTTGTAATGTGACTGAGGAAGGTAGGAAAAAAGTATCATTCTGCTTATAGCTCCACAAATAAAACTGGGTCCAGATCAGATTTCGAGAGCTCTGTTGATGTCTGTTTTTATTTCTTTTTTTCATATTTTGCATATTAAATATTTTTATTTTTGTCTTTTTAAAAAACTGTATAAAAGACACAGTATTGCACATAATAAATCAATTGCACTTCTTTAAGATACAGATAAACATCTAGTTCTCTCTTGATGCTACAGTATAACTACTGAAAGAAACCAACCTAGCATATACAAGAGTGAAGTTGTGAAATATATGTAACTAACAAAATGCAGCATGTTGGAGCTTGTGAAGGTCAAGCCAGTGATAGCTAGTAGTTTGCTGGATATTGTTGTTGTACATTTTTTTTTTTTTTGTCCTTGAAACCACTTTGGCATATTTCCTGTCTTCTGGGGCAGTGGTTGTCTTTTAGAGTAATCGGCTATTAACTTCTTCTTTTTTCCCCTCTCTTTAGATATTGGCTGTTTTCCCACACTTAAAATGGTTTTTAGCACTATTTGATACTGTGTAATATATATTTACATACAGTGATGTGAGTAAGTAAGAACCATCCCATGGAAATTGATTACTTGTTTAAATATCTGGACCAGCATACACTAGATCCTCTTTGAAATGAAATGGCTCCTACAGATAAAGGTAGCATACTTGAAGTACATGATAACCAAAAAAATACAATTAAAATATGAAATTATATGGTATTATATGTTGAAAAATAAGTACATCCTCGGCCTTAAGAAACTAGAATTGTCATCTTTTTAAACAGGCATTTATTATTGGTGCTTTATGTAGGCCTCAGGCATACAAGCCAGGAGACTCGTTAGCAACTACCTGGCAACCACCGGTTATGAGGGGGGGGGGGGAAATGTGTATTCCCAAGTTGCGACTGATTGCTAGAGGTTGCCGGCAGTCACTGTGAAATCCGTTATTAAAGCACCAGTCAAAGAGGCCGGCCAGGCTGAGACTGGTCAGTATATCCCGGGCAACCTTTGCTCACTCGGGAAAAGTGTCTATTCTGAAGGTTGCTGGCAGCCGCTAGCGTGAAATTTATCACAGTGCATGGAGATGTGCAGTGCTACACCAAAAACCTCTTTGTGATTAGTCACTTTCAGGTTGCCGTGGTCGCTTACAGTGCATGGAAGACGCCAACTTGGCGGTAAAGTCTTGAAAAGCTTCTTGCCAAGCAGTAATAAAACTGAAAAGTGTGGTACAAACTGGAAAGAGAGGCCATTCAACTTCAAAGTAAAAGTTGTGCCTTTTGAAATGTTTTGGTTGTTGGCTGTTTTTAATGCAAACTAGAGGCGACTGCAATATTCTATCTGTAACCAGGTTCAGGAAATGGACTTTACCCAGCAACCACTCATCAACAAGTCAAAGAATACACACTGTTCCCTGGAGGTTACCAGGGGTTGCTGACTGGCTTCTAGGCTTGGGTCAATGAGGCAGTAATTTTCTAAAAGTCTTTGAATTACTGAATTTTTTGCCCACTCTTCAGTGGATGATGTTTGATAGTTTTCTTAACTTGTTCTGCCTGTTTCACATTCTGCAGTAAGATTTAAGACCATTCCATACACTTCATGTATACTTTCCCAGGTCCACTTCTAATTCAGCTTCAACTTTCATTCATGCATCTTCAAATTATCCTTTAAAATTCTTTGATATAATACAGAATTCATACTTGAGACGATGAATGCAAGCTGCCCAGTCCCAGCAAGCAAAGTGTCCTCGAACCATAACAACTTGAATTCACAGGTTGTAAAAGGCTTTTCTCTTGAAAAATGTTCTCTCTACCATTGTGCCCAAACAGCTCTTTGACATATCTCTCATGCATGTCATGACTGTAGACATAAGCACCTCAAAGCTGCAAGAGTTACCTGCAACTCTTGTCATTAAAATTTTGTGGTTCTCAGAGACTGCTCAGAGATTTTGGCTGGATGGCACCTTAATCAATATACCCTCACAAAGCCTGTGTATGGTATAATCACTAACACCAAACCTGGAAGCCCAAATTGTTTGGTTTGTTTATGGAAGGTAAATTTGACTGATTTGTGCTTGGGTGTGTGTGCGTGTTTCTTTTTTTGTTTGTTGCTTCTTGAGAAAAGGAAAAATATGTCAATCTTTCATTTATTTCAGAATAGCACCTTTGTTAATGAGCACTGTTTCAAAGAGGATAAAGTGTTTGTCCATCCACATCCGCCCAAAAAACGAATCTTCCTTATCAGATGTCCTCACTTTTTCACATGATGGTATAGTAAATGCACATGTTGTTTTGGCTGTAAGTAGTTGTTGAACCACTGTGGAGTTACTGCACATGGTTTTTACTTTACAGTCAAATAGATGCAAAGCAATGAGCAGGAACTAACTATAACAATAATAAAGGGAAATGGGGAGGGGGGTGGGGTTGTCAATCTCATTAAAAATTGTTTTGTTAAAAGCTAGAAAATATCCTGCAAAATTCAAAGGTTGTAAAAAGCATGCAAGGCTATAAGCCTGCCACCCTGCACTGTAGAAGCCCTGGTTGTGATCAGAAGTGGCACATTCAGTCTCTCTGGCTTGGTTTCAGTAGCTATTATAGTAGCTGATACAGGATACTGCAGCAATACAATCAAAGCTATCCTCTGATACCCCTCGCGTGTGCTGAAAACCAACTCTGTTTATTATAGTTGGTTTCGTAACAGTAACAGTTTTCTCTGTGTGTCTATACTTTTATACCAATGAATGGGTGTTTTCTTGGTGTTTAATGACCATATGCATATATGAGGTTAGTAAGAACTTTGTGATGCATGGAAAAGAGTTGAGAATTAAGAAATGATTTACTTCCTTTGCACTGTAGTTTTTGAACTGCACAGCTCCCGTCACTACAGCTCAAAGAAATACATTTTGCTAAACCTTAAAGTGAATGTATATAGATATATTTATATAGAAAAAAGTACACTGATGTTTAACTTTGCAAATATTACGAAAATAAGTGTTATTTCTTCTTTTGTTTTTTTTTTGTTTGTTTGTTTTTCTTCAAAGTCAGTAGATTCAAGGAGACATTTTAGCGATGGATAAAAAGTTGACTGTAGAACTCCAATAAACATCTCTGATATTTTGTCCTTTAGTTCTCTTCTTTATATAGATATGAAAGTCTTCACTCTGCATGGTTAGTAGACAACCTACATATGTGAGTTATTACTCAAAATAGTTCTTTTTAATTATTCTGGAGAAAATGTATCCTGAACCGTTCTAATTGTGCTTTGCAGTACAGTGATATGCTGTTTATGGAGGCCTCAGAGCATTATGGTTGAATTGCCAACCTCTCCTGGAGGCTGGGAAGAAAGTCCCAACTGATGAATAGAAATGTGAAGGGCACAGAACCATTACAGTTGCCGTCAGCTAGAAAAAAAAGAAGGAAAAAAAACAAAAGGAAAAAAAAATGCAAACAGACATCGGGAAATCAAATTCATCTTCTCACCTTGCCGATCTCCAAATATGTTTCCATGGTGTAATTTCACACCCTGTTTTGAAGAAATTAGTTCAAAATAGCTCAGAATCCATTTTTGGTAAGCATGACATTTTGAATTTTCAGTGGGATCCACACTCGTGTCTCATTACACATCCTGTCATCTCAGAAAAGCGTTTGGTATCCAGTCAAGGTCTCCATTAATACCAGGTCTACATCCAAATAGATATAAAAGAAGTTGATGAATAAACCAAACAAAAATGGATGATCGGATGGACATTTAAATCCTGTGCACGGTGGTGGAGGAGAACACGGTTCTTTGTCGTCACAGGAACCAAAGTTTCCAGCGAGCGTGTTTCTTGGAGTCAGCTTTGGACTTGCGTTTTGGGGTGGAGGTGAAGGCCTCCTGAGGGTAAGGCAGGGGAGGAAAGTGGGTGTCCTCTGTTGGGAAAAGCCTCTTCATCAGTGGTTGTAGCTTGTCCTCCTGTTGCTTGAAATCCAGTTCAACACTGCAGCGAACAAAGAAAGAAAGGTGTTAGCTTAAATGCTAGCCAGTTGCTGGCTTGCTGTTAACAACATCGTTTCCAGGTGCAGTTATTTCCAATTTAACCAGTTATTTATGTTGGGACGGACTGAAGTGGTGTAGCAGTAAAAACTATTCAACTAAGATGAATCAAAATCAAATTTTATTTATTTATTTATTTATTTTTAGATTTCATCAACACTGCATCCTGTGGGTTGAAGTGGATGGAGACCATTCGACTTCTTATTAGCACACAGTTTAAAAGTTAGCAATCATGGCATAGGTAACTTGTGGGGGAAGGCACCATAAAAGCTACAAGTTTTGCAGCCCCACACATTCATATGTAGCTCACCTACTCAGCACGTTACCAAGTTATTTTATTATGACAAACTACACTGCTCAAAAAAATAAAGGGAACACAAAAATAAGACATCCCAGATCTGAATGAATGAAATATTCTTATTAAATACTTTGTTCTTTACATAGATGAATGTGTTGACAACAAAATCACACAAAAATTATCAATGGAAATCAAATTTAGCAACCCATGGAGGTCTGGATTTGGAGTCACACTCAAAATTAAAGTGGAAAAACACACTACAGGCTGATCCAACTTTGATGTAATGTCCTTAAAACAAGTCAAAATG
>VVHJ01062775.1:0-10545 GCA_015107715.1 Tylochromis polylepis | reverse complement strand
ATTGCTGTTCTTAGGCTCACCTCATCCCCGGCTCTAAAGGCTGCATTCCTCACCCTCAGAAGCCTGTAGACCTCACCTGTGAGCCATGGTTTCTGACTGGCCCGGACAGTGATAGTCCAGGTTCCTGGGACATCATTGATGCACTTTGAGATATAGGCAATGACAGTTTCTGTGTATTCCTGCAGGTCTGTGGTGTTGTCATGTGTGGCGGCCTGTTTAAAGATCTCCCAGTCTGTGCTGGAAAAACAGTCTTGCAGTGCCTCTGAGGACCCTTCTGGCCACACACGTACCTGCTTACAAACTGGTTTGGCGACTTTGACCAGGAGCCTGTATGCTAGTATTAGCATAACAATGATGTGATCAGAGGCACCAAGGTGGGGGAGGGGGATGGCTTTGTAATCTCCCCTCTGGGTGGTGAAAACATTGTCCAAAATGTTGTTTCCCCATGTGGGAAATTTAATGTGTTTATGCAGTTTGGGAAGCACAGTCTTTGGGTCTGCAAGATTGAAACCACCCGCTAGGATGAGAAAAGCATCTGGGTGGGCCGTCTGCTGCTCACTGACATGCTGATACAGTTCATTCAGTGCCTCACTCCTGTTGCTGTTATTGGAGCAGGGAGGGATATAGACAGCGACAAACAGTATGGCTGAAAATTACCTCGGTAGGTAGAACGGTCTGCACTTGATGACCATAAACTCCAGCAGAGGCAAACAGTGTTTGCAAGCCACAACAGTCACGACACCAGGCATCGTTGATGTAAACAGAGTCCCCCTTCGGCAAGAGCTCTGTCTGCCCGAAAGCACGTTAGCCGGCCGAGTTGAATGGTGCTGTTGGGAATGTTATTGTTAAGCCAAGTTTCCACAAAGACGAAGACACAACACTCCCTCACTGACTTCAAAGTGGACCAAAGTAAGCGTACATGATCCAGCTTGTTGTCCAGGGAGCACACGTTGGACAGTACGATGGTGGGAATAGCAGGTTTGTGTGGATTAGCCCATAGCCTACTCCAGACGCCTCCGCGCTTACCCCTCCTCTCGCACCACCTGAGACGTTTCCACTGTGGGTGAGATCTAGTAGCAGGGGTCGCTGATCCTAGATGCCTCCGAAGCAGTCCGCAGTTCCTTAGTGTAATTCGTAGCTCTTCCATGGGTGAAAAGTTTGTGGATTTATTCCTGTTGATTTTGAGCAGGAGCTCACGACTGTATGAACGATTTTGTGAAAAACAAGAAAAAGAGCAAAATAATAATTCCAGACTGGGACAGTCCAGTCCAAACTTTAGCCGAGAAATAGAGTTGATGCTTGTCATTGCAGAGTTTTTATGCAACAACATCAAAGTTGCAAGTCCCTTTTAAAATAATCATACAAATGATCAGGCGCAATTGAGAAGCAGACCACTGTATACTAGTACAGCTGTTACAAAAAACAAAGCAGGAGGTAAAAACAAAAACTAAACAGGAAAACACACAAACAAATGAGCTTAACAGAGGAAACAACACAGGAGGTAGAAACAGAAAAAAACTGACAGAACAAAAAAACTCTTAATATGAACAAGGACTGAACTAATAACTAAAGACTCAAAAATATTAAAGACTACACATTAGGATGAAAATGTAACAAATAAACCAAATAAAAACCAAACGACGAATATTAAATAAACAATCAATTATATGTCCAAACCTCAAAACTTTAGATCCAAGATCCAGGACCATAACAGCACCCTTTTTGACTATTTCTGCAGAATATGGCAAACAGGAAAGCAAATACTCACTGTGCTGTATTGTCGTCATTAAATATTGATAGAAAAGAAAATACATTCTGTATTCATTAACACCCTCCAAGTCTCTACCATCTTCCAAGGCATGAGCTTCTGAAAGCCTGTGAGATGGTGTTCACTGCCAGCCATCTGTATAGGGAAAGAAGTGGGTTATATTTAGATCTGGCTTGGATTCATGTGTAGACACCCACCAAGGCAATCACAGTTACTATCAATACACATCCTGTCTCTTTCATTTGTAGGCTTAGTTACAGGCGGCTCCCTTGGGGAGGTAATCATACAAAAAGCCAAGGGGTGAGTTAGTCAGTCTTCCAAAGCTATATCAGAGAAATATATTGCAATTTATCTTGCTATTTTACATTTTGAAAGGTCATAGCTGTAAAGGTGCATGACTGTCACGCATGCCTTCATATGTTTATACAATGTTTTAAGGATTTTAAATTAAAAAACCCGTGGTTGTATGATGATAAAAGGTTAATCTTCTTAAATTTTTCCAGTTCTAGGCCCACTGCTTAAGAACATCATTGAATGAAGAGGAACATCATTAAAAAACAAAATCTAAAATATATCCTTATAAGAAAAAGAATCAGACATATTCATGAAAAACATATAATAAAAGCATAGGATGTAAGCTGCAGATGTTGACCGAAGTTGGTTTGATGCGGTGTGCAAGACAGTTCAGATGGATTTTTGTTTACTTGATGGACAAAGTAATGATGACCATTATACTGTAAGACAATACAGACCTTAAATAATGAATTGATCTTTACCAGGCATATCAATGCTACTGAGCAGCATCTGGACAGACATTTAGAGGGATTCAGATATAGACTGCACAGGAAGCTTCCATGTTAGTCATGTCATAGCCTTGTGTTGTACCTTTCACTTTTATGTAACCCTGCTTTGATGTAACAGGGTTACATCAATCTGATTGTTTCATCAGAAGTAGTGCGTGTCACAGTCCTGGCTCTTCAACCAAGCATTTCAAGTTTTGACACTTATGTTTTATCTGTAATGTTTCTGTATAGTTTATTGTTCATTTCGAGTTTCGTATTCTAGCAGGTATCTCCTGTTTTGATTGCAATTACTCAATTCTCAAACTTTCCTTGTCTCACTGTTTTGATTAGTTTCAGCTGTGTACCCTGGTGTTTCATATCTTTGTGATTGAATTGTGTGGAAGCAGCCTCTGTCTCCCCTCAGTTCTGTTGTTATGTACTGTATGCTTGTTTGTTTGCTTTTTGTGTGTGTGTTTGCTGGTTGCAAGATTCCAGTTATTGAATATATTTTAGTATTTTTTTTCTTTGGAGTTACTTCACCCTCCATAGGTAGTTTTCTACTTCTTTTTTTAAGGTAGTTTTAAGGTAGTTTTCTACAATGCTGGAACTCCTTCAGCAGTGATGACCAGATGAAGCCTTGAAGCTTTCCATCCAGTTGGTTCAGAAAAAGTTTCTCTAGACTTCATGTGCACACAAACCCCCCTGCTGGTCAAAACCTTTATTTTCATTTTGACTATTTGACTATTTGTCATTCCTCTTGGCTGTCTTACAACAGTGTCAGCATGGGAATAAGCACTACCAAGAAAAACAATAAAAACGCCTTAATCTGATTTTTTTGTTGTTGTTGTTTGTGTTGAATTAATGTGTGAGTATTGGTAATAGAAGTCAATATAAAAAAAATTTGACATGATTTCTTGACATCGTTTCACTATGATTTCAGTCAGTGTTCCAATAAGTCCAACAGTCTGGTACAAAATGTAGCTAAACAGCCAAAACGCTCTAGAAATATTAAATCACTGAAATTCTAAACCTGACCAGCAGCCAGTGAAATGTAACTAAAGATAATCTAAAATCAACGATCTTGGTATTCCAGTTTCCTTATTCCACGGAACTGTTAAATGCAGTTCTGCCAGTTTTGTTTCACCATTTCAGGGATGAAAATGACCACCTAAGTGTTTTTAAGCTGGATTTTGTCATATTTTTAAACAGGAAACACTACTACATATGTACACAAGCAAAACAGAATTTTATAAATTTAATGTTAAATAAATTATGAACTTATTGATCTTTCAAAGCAAGTCTTTCCAAGTATGGAGGTGTGTATTCTGTTTTATGAAACATCTTTATCTTTAAACAAGATGCATAACAAATTATTCAATCATAAAACTATGAGTATATCAGACTTTAAAGACAATAAAGCTCACCACTGTTAACATTAAATTCAATAAATGTCACATGATGACGTTTTATCACTTCCCCATTCTGCTGAAAACAGATTTTATGAGATACAGTCACCTCTTACCCAGCTATTCTCTGGAATTCTGGGTTTGCAGCTTTATGTAGGCTTCCTCCATTCATCAGTAATCTCAACAAACCTAGTCTGTGTTGTGAACCTGGGTGTCATTTACTCCCATTTGAACAGTGCTTCAAGGACTTGTGTGTGCAGCCGCTGTAAATCATGGATCCCAGCTGCACTCTTGGATCAACTACAGGACAGGTGGACTTTTTAAAGTGTCTAACTGATTCTCCAGGGTGAAAAACACACTGCTTAACCTCTACACTCGTGCATGCTCAAGCTGCATTGATTTTCTCCAGTTTGTAACAGGGCATTCTCGACATACAGTACAGCAAGTTTAAGATTCTCTTGCACAACTGTTCTGACTCACTTCACGTATCTTCTTTATCCTTACATTTGTTTTCACCAGCTCAAGCTGTGGAATGTAAGGAGGCAATTGGAGTTCAGCATTTTAGAGGCTAATAAGCCCAGTCATACTTGTGTACATATCACAAATGTGAAAATAACAATGAACCAAAGATTTTTTTTTGCCCTGTATAAATACAATAGCAGAATGAAACATTTATCAAAGTGCTTATGTTGTAAAACCAAATGTGAGTAAAGATGATCCCCTGCTACAGCTCCACTCTTTCCAAATTTATCTGTATAATTTTTCAGATGGATAACCACTTGTTCAAAGCAGCCTCATTTTGTAATTTGGATTTGTGCTAAACCTACTTGGCAGAATACTGACATGTGTCCCCAGTCCATGAGCATCCCCTCTTTCGGTTTATAAGAATTTACATATCAGGTCATAATAAAACTGAATATTTAGTAGGTCTTAAAATTAATCATGGGGTGTACCTACTTTTTCACACATTTTTGCATTTTGGCTTAGTCTTCGTTAAATAATGGCATGTTGCAAAATGTGTGGTGGTGTTAATAATTTTAAAACCAAGTAAACTCAGGACAGCACGGTGGGACAGTGGTTAGCACTGTTGCCTTAGCTGATCAGCCTAATACACATGGTGGTGTTATAATGCGCTGTGTGGCAAGCAAGGCAGGACCCAATTGCAGGACTCTGAGACAAAGGGGTAACTAACAGAGGCTGCTTTATTGCTGTAGTTAAACTTAAAAATACAAATACTCAGGTAAGGAGAGAAGAGAAACTGGAAACTAGGATGTGGCAGAGGTGTGGTCTTCGGCTCAGCTGAAGAGGAGGGGTGGTGGAGCAGGCTCAAGGGACAGTGCCAGGGAGGCTGGCACGCCAGCTGCAGCTCATCAAGCGATCGTGCTCTCTTCTTTTGTGAGTTCCAGCAGTTCTAGGGCAAAGTAGTGTGATGTGGTGTGGAGAAAGCTGGAAAGCTGTCTGGAACAAGAGTAAACAACAATAAAAGCTATTGACAAGCACGCTGAGTGTTGCGAGTAGTGACTGGGGTTTACAAATGGTGCCGAAAACCAGGCTCGCAATGTCAGACCCGTTGCCAGTGCAGGCTGTTCATACATTAGCTTGCATGCTCATGGTGCGCAGCAAGCAGGTGGCAGAGCAAGAAGCTCTGTTGAAAAGGCTGCAGGACCAGGCCGAGCGCCGAACCCAGTTGCTGGAGAGGCTGGTCAAGACCGCGGTGCCCCCCTCCACTCTCGGTGACGATGCACCAGATGGGGGCAGGTGATGACCCCCAAGTGTTCCTGGAGTTGTTTCAAGCCACGGCGGAGGCATGCCAGTTGCCCGCGGTGGAATGGGCACGGGGTTGTTACTGCTGCTGTCAGAAGAGGCACAGATGGCAGCTCTGAGCCTGCCGCGGAGCTTCGCTGACATCAGTAGGGTCATCTTGGACAGATTGGGCCTCTCTGCGGAGGATCATTGCCGGCGGTTCTGGGGCAGCCGAATGACGGCAGCAGACCAGCTGTTCTCATGGGCCCAGAAGCACCACGATGCGGCGGCGAGATGGCTGCAGCCCAGGCTATCTGAGGGACAGGTGCGACTTCTGAAGCTGGTGGTCCTCAAACGGTTCGTGGAGGGCCTTCCTGGAGACACCGTGCAGTGGGTTCGCTGCCACCGGCCAGCGAGTCTGGAAGTTGCCGTCATGCTGACGGAGGACCATGGCAGGGTATATGGGGCATGACAAAACTCTAGAACAAATAATGGCCTGATTTTATTGGTTGGACATGCGCCACTGGTGCACGTCCTGTCAGCTGGTTAACCAGCTGGCCATTTCAAAAGTGCCATTGGGCCCACTACCAATAATGAGGGTCCCATTTGAACGCATTGGCATGGACCTCATCAGGCCATTTCACCGGGGTGCACATGTATATCACTTTGTATTAGTTCTGGTGGATTATGCAATGCAATATCCCGAAGCAGTGCTGCTGCACCACCATTTCTGCAAACAGTGTGGCGCAGGCACTGTTTCAGGTCATCTCCAGTCAGTGCCACACAAATATATCAGCTCAATCTCCTAAAAGGATGGAGAGAGGCTGAGACTGCTTCTCTGGTGAGCCTGGTTAAGGAGAGAGATGAGTTAGGAATGGAAGTGCCAAATTCCACCATTCCCACCTCCATTGTGATAACTATATCACACAGCCCAGAGAGCCGATGTTGCTGCATTGCAACAGCGTTTTGCAGATGTGTTCTCCCCCCTGCCCGGCTGTACAAATCTCATGGAGCACCATTTTGAAACACAGCCTGGCGTGACAGTGCATCCACAGCCCTACAGATTCCCTGAACATAAGAGACAAGTAGTTCTGAGAGTACTGGCTGAAATGCTGAAAATGGGAGTAATAGAAAACTCGCACAGCGCGTGGTGTAGCCTCATAGTTCTTGTAGTGAAGAAAGACGGGTCTATATGGTTCTGTTTCAACTACCACAAGGTGAATGAGGTGTCACAGTTTGATGCCTACCCAATGCCCTGGATTGACGAGCTCCTGGACCGGTTAGGCACGGCTCAATTTTTCACGACACTGGATTTAACCAAGGGCTACTGCAGATTCCTTTGTCTGCAGTCGAAGAAAAGGAAAAACAAACAAACAAACAAACAAACAAAAACACACCCCACACACCATCCTTCGCCACTCTGTATGGTTTGTACCAATTCGTCACACTTCTGTTCAGCTTGTTCAGAGCCCCGGCCACTTTCCAGTGCCTCGTGGACCAGGTACTACTTCCGCACGCTGAATATTCTGCCGCCTACTTGGATAATGTCATCATCCATAGTGACACCTAGGCGGTGGGTGGCCGCAGTCCTGGAGTCCCTGAGACAGGCAGAGCTCATGGCCAACCTGAAGAAGTGTACAGTTGGACAGAGGGAGGTACAGTATCTGGGGTACCACTTGGGGGTCAGACAGCTGCGCCCACAGGTGAAGAAAACAGCAGCCATCACATCCTGCCCACGTCCCAAGACCAAAAAGGAAGTAAGGCGATTTTTGGGGCTGGCTGGGTACTACCGCTGATTCGTGCCCGGGTTTGGGGCCCTGACCAGCCCCTTCACTGACCTCACCCAAAAGGGTGCCACAGATCTGGTCCAGTGGACAGAGCAGTGCCAGGCGGCGTTTGTGTGGGTGAAAAAGGCTCTCTGTGGGGAGCCTCTGCTCTACATCCCTAACTTTTCCCTCCCTTTTGTTATGCAGCCCTTAAAATTCAAGGTAATCCATAGGCTGGGGTGTGGCGGAAGCGTGGTCTTTGGCTCAGCTGCAGGGGAAGGGTGGTGCAGCAGGCTCGAGGGGCAGTTCCAGGGAGGCTGGCGATCACGCTCTTCCTTCTTGAGTGCTGCGAGTGGTGACATACGGGCTTCCCTTGTAAGTTTCTAACTCACCAGAACACATGGAAACACATAGCAAGATGGGATAACACAACAGAAGGAAATGCAGACAATATATACACAGGATGAGATTAGGGCAAAGTAGACACACCTGGGGAACACAGCTGAACAGAATCTGACTGATGAGCAAGGGGAACTTAACATAACACACCACACATGAGACTTTCAAAAATAAAAACAGGAAGTAACACACACTGAGACACATGAACTTGACACTAGGGTTAGTGGGATGAACAAACATGGAGACATGAAAGACAGTAGACAAGGGAATAAAACAGATTAACATGGGAACAGGAAAGGAGAAAACACAGGGATAGGACTACAACTGTATTGACTAGACAAGACAGGGAATCTTGGTAAGCTGTGGCAGCCCTAACAGTGCTGTAGCCTGGCGCTCGTGTGCAGCTATGGAGTAGACGTGTTTTCTGTGCTCTCCGTGCCATCTCACTCATAAAGTTGCACTTTAAGTTTATTCCTAGCTGGGTAGTTTTAAAATTTAAAGAAGTCGGTTGAGGGCCGTCTCAATGTAATTGATGCAACGCTAACTTCTCTCCAGATGAAATATCATGAATCTGAGCACCGGCTTGAAGACATTGATGAAGCTATGTCCGCTAACGATACCCGATTAGCAAAGCTTGAAGCATCGTGCAAAGAGCTACAGGTGGCTAACACTCTCCTCAAAGCTAAAGTCAACGATCTGGAGGGGCACTCTCGCCAACTCAACGTGAGGATTGCGGGAGTTAAAGAAGGGGATGAGAAAGGTAGCCCCACCGACTTCGTTGCTAAGCTACTTCCAGAGCTTTTGGGTCATGAGAACTTCAGCAGGCCGATAAAAATAGACCGAGCCCACCGCAGCCTGAGACCGAAGCCACAGCCCAATGAACAGCCACTTGTCATCATCGCTAAAGTCCACAACGATCGGGATGTGTTTGACATATTACGACTCAGCAGGCAAAAGTCTCCTTTGCTGTACCGCGGAGACAGAGTCTCCATTTTCCCTGACTACACTGCGGAGGTCTCGGTGCAGCGACAGGCCTTTGCTGGCGTGAGGAAGCGGCTGACCGACGCCGGTGCTAAGTGCTCTCTTCGCTTTCCCGCAAAGCTCCAAGTCGAACATAACAACACATTGAAGACTTTTATGTCGCCGGAGGAAGCTGCATGGTTTGCTGACTCCTTAGGCTCTCCAAATGAATAATAACTCTTAAGTGTCTTGCTAATTTCATGTCATATTTACATACCTGCGCATTTTCTGTTGTATTGCTCTCTACCCAGCTATGTTGATTGTTTTGATCCAACATCTTTGACCTCAGTTGATTAATGGGCAATATAAAGGTTTGCTGGTGCGCATACAGTGATTTACATACTGTAGAGTACATAGCTTTCCCGCACTGAAACGGTGTACAGTGCTTATTTATGCCTATTGGGTTTCGCCCCTGCAGTATTCATGTTACATTGTGTTATTGGGTATTTGCACATGTTTCTGTATGCTCCGTCTCATTTCTGCATATTTGCAGTTTTGTTGCACCGGTTAAAAAGTTTTATATCCATCTAGATATTTGGGTTGGATCTTTCGTACTTAGTGCACAATTTTGTTTTTTATGTTTGTTAAATAGATTATATGTGGGGCGCACGGGGCTCCACGGTATTTTGGAGTATTAGCATTCAGTCAGGCTGGCCCTGGTTCCCGGCTGCCTCCCTGTTGGATATTGGGGGTGTTCCGCCTTCTTCTTTCTGCGGTTTGTGGGAGGGGGGGTCTACATGTTTCTAATTATGTGTCGTTTTCGTTTTTTTGATGTGAGTGCCAGCTCTTTACTTGTCAAATGTCAAAGCCTTCATTGTGTCCTTCCACATTATCGCATGCCATCCGTTCACTTAAACTGGGGATGAGCCACATCACTTTTACGACCTGGAATTGTCGGGGTGTGGGCAAAGCTCTTAAACGTGGTATTTAAAGTATTTTCGCATTTAAAATCTCTGTCTTCTGATATAATTTTTTTACAGGAGACCCATATTCATCCTTCAGAGCAGAGGCAATTAAGTTCGGTATGGGTATCACAGGTGTACCAGTCCACCTTCTTTTCCAGGGCGAGAGGGGTTGCCATTCTTGTTCACAGAAATATTCCTTTTATATTCAAAACTCAGACATGTGATCCAGGTGGGAGGTTCATACTTGTTACAGGGACGGTCAACTGTGGAGAGTAGACTTTATCACAGTAGATGTCTCTCTGAAAGCACTGTAACTAAGTTTAAGAATATAATCCACCCACTGTTATCATCTTCAATGCCCTGTACCAACATAGAGCAGAGCAGCTATCTGAACGTTACTCCAACAGAGGTCGATTATCTTGGTAATAATTTTACCTTCTCACTACGTACGACTCTAGATACTGTAGCTCCTGTGAAAACTAAGGCCTCGAATCAGAAGTACCTGACTCCGTGGTATAATTCTCAGACACGTAGCCTAAAGCAGATAACTCGCAAGCTGGAGAGGAAATGGTGTGTCACAAATTTAGAAGATCATCATTTAGCCTGGAGAAATAGTTTGTTGCTTTATAAGAAAGCCCTCCGTAAAGCCAGAACATCTTACTATTCATCACTGATTGAAGAAAATAAGAACAACCCTAGGTTTCTCTTCAGCACTGTAGCCAGGCTGACAAAATGTCAGAGCTGTAGTGAGCCAAC
>VVHJ01062769.1:0-11565 GCA_015107715.1 Tylochromis polylepis | reverse complement strand
TACACACAAACGGAGATGTCGCCTCTGAAAACGATTCTTTCTAAAAACTCCGGCAAAAGTGGAGATTTTGGAAAACGCTGTTTTCGCGTCGTAGTGTGGATTGCAAAAACGGAGGCTTTCGGAAATGATGACGCATTTTAGTCATGTGATGCAGTCATGTGACCAATTCAACTAAGATGGCGGACGGCATTGTACAGCAGTTGTTTTGTTTGCTCTCAGTTTTGACGGCCCTGTTAAAGATTAATATCAGTTTGTACATGCTCCAGATAGCTTTTCTTCAAAGAAGACAGAATGTAAAGTAAATAAGTAAATAAACGGCAGACGGAAATGACGCAGGTCGAATCGTCTTACGTTTCACGCATGCGCGGTACAGGAACGTAAGCGTTTTCATTGTGGAAACAACTCTTCGAAAACGACAGTGTGGACGCGGAGCGTTTTTAGACGAAAACGCCGTTTTCAAATTTATCCGGAGTAGTGTAAACGTAGTCTAAATGCACTGAGCTGCTGCCATTTGATTGATTTGTTAGATATTTAGGTTAATGGGCAGTTGATCAGGTGTACAGGTCTAATAAAGTGGATGGTATATGCTGTCAACCTGTTTTTTTTTTGGCTAAGAAGGGCAAGTATGCACAGTACAATGTGCTTTACGCATCACCACATACAGAAATCTTTCATTTACATAGAGTTAATGGAAAGTAGCACTCTTGTTGCTTGGGGCAAACGGCACACTTCATAAAAGTCGCCAACCTTTAGATGTCAATCAGCTTGTTATTTGGGCCAAGGAGCAGTGACTGACAGCTGCTGTCATTCCCCCTGAGCTCCCAGCAGCCTCCATTTGGGTTCAGTGAACCAGTCCGCTGAGGGTACACATCCACATGAACTGATGGGAAAGAGTGTGGGCTTTATGTGCAGCTGTAAATTGTTTCAGATCCCTGTCAGCTATACAGTATATAAGCAGACCAATGAACCTCTGGTGCAAGGACAGTGCATTTCTGTTTCAGCTCAGTGTTCAAAGAAAAACACCTGATAAACTGACAAAAAGAAAAATCAACCCAAAATATTTTAATTTAGTTGATTGTTGTCTATCCAGTGCAGTCACAGTATCAGTGAGACATGAAGGAAGCGGCACACAGGATAAGCCAGCGACTTTATAAACACTGTGGGACAATTTGGCTTCATTTTTGTGCAGTGGGAGGAGGTGGGGAAACGCTGTCCATCTTTATATACGGTCTATGGGATAAATAGGCAGGAGATAATATAACTGGCACTTGTTCATCTTTGGTTTTAGATGAAAAATGTTTGTTTTTTTAACACTTATAGCAAGCTAACAAATTCAGTTCAAGTGACCCCAAACGTGTAAGTTTGATAGCAGGGAATTTATTGGTGACTAACTAGAGCATTGGAAGCTTTCCTGCAGACTTAGAGCTGAACCATGCAAATGAACAGGAAGACTGTAAAAAGGAAGAGGACAGTTATCAACTGTCAAATTTACAGAACAACTCAAAGATGTCCAAGAAGGACCCGTATCCCCCAAATATACATTTACCTGCAGAGAAACACAGATAGCAGTATGGTTATCAAGTTTGCCATGATTTTAGGGAGACTGAACTGGGAATGCTTCATATGCACACGATACTGTTGACTTTCACACCTTTAATAAGCTTGGAACACATTTATAGTGCTGAAATTGGGAAGAGAACAGCTGATTTTCTCTCGGGCTCAGCTGTAAGTGCTTTTCTATTGCATTTGGATTTGTGTGCCCCATCACTCAGTGTCCTGGGTATGCCACTTAATTCTATGTGGGGGAGGACAGAGGTTGCTTGTCTGGTATTGATTTCCTGTATAACTTTAACTATATATCACTCCTGAAAGAAGCTTGAAAGGTGGCAGAGAAGGATGTTTGAGTCCACCAGAGTAGTTCAACATGGATAAAGACACTAGCTCACTAAATGTTGTTTGACTCCCACAATGATAACTGCTCTGTTTCATTCCAGACATCCTCCCTTCTTACTACCTCACAGTTACTCCTCAGATGTATGGCTATCACAGATAAGCTTGTTCATGATAAAGCTTTTGACTTGGAGCAGCTTTGTAGCACATCTTCGAAAGCCATTGTTCTCCTGTGTGTGCACTGAATACACTGTACCAGTATCTTTTTGCTGACTCACCTTAAAGCTGTCCAGCTAATAATTGCCACAGTTCTTCTGCTGCAGTCAAGGTACACAAAGTGAGCAATCATCAAAACGTCTTGGTACAGTGATTTCACTTTTGGTTTTCGATCAGTGCTTGAATATGAGTAATTTTTAGTGCGTGCAGACACAATATACTGGCACTGAACCTTTTGCACGGGATCGTTGGATCTGTACACCCTTATGTCACCTTAAAAAATATAAGCCGTGCACTGCTGTGGACATGGTTAGGAGCAACATGGGTTGTAGGCACATAATGGAATTGGTTTAGTTATGTGCTACATTTAGAACATCTTCACCACTTTAATTGAAATCAGGCTATCACATGTCACCAGGCTCCAGTGAAATTTTTGCAAAGCTTGGACTTTCTTTGTCTACTGTTGCCTCAATTAGTCATTTACATTGTGTTGTTATGTAACTTTGTGTGATTTGTGGATCCAAACTGAGAAATAAAAAACAACACAAAGTGGACCAGCAACTCCTGTTTCCTGTCAGTTAAATATCAGTTAATTAAAGATATATATATATATATATATATATATATATATTTGTATGAACACAAGGCCAACAGCGCAAAGCAAAGATAAAAAACCAGCACAAAGAGACTTTGAAGTGATCGCCACAGTGATTCTACTGTAGAAACATGAACAGGTAGAAATGGAGTCTGCAGCCTGATCTGTTTGTTAGCTGTTGAAGGTCAGGCTTTGGCTGCTGGGCTATTGTCCGCATTCACTCAGCTAACCTCTCTCTGGGTTCTGGCATAGCAGGTTACATTAGCGTTAGCATACTCTCTGTGCAGGTGCTTGCAAAGAGCCAAAGTTGTGTTATGAGTATAATGTGGTTGTTTTTATTCTGGATGCAATTTTGTGCAATAAAAAGTAAAAAAAGTAAAGTCTCTGCTGTAGACTGCGCCATTATTCCTCCTCAGACACAAGAAATGAAATCAGCTGATTGTAGCACAAGTGCAAGGGGATCCGATTAGCGGGAAATTCCAAGGAATTGAACGAGACAGAACCGGTTTTTGATTCCCATCCCTGCTTGTGAGCTTGACCATGACCAGTTACGTCAGATGGTTTATTTTACCAAACGATTTCAGGCAGTCTCGGTGTCTTGTGTCACTGTAGTGCATTGCATTCTGTGGACACACCAATCATTTCTGTGGAAAGAGCTTGGCATCAATCTACCGCCATCTTCATTCGGGGGTTTCAGTACCTGACAGCAGAAATGATGAAGGGGAAAGACACGTTTTTTCTGATAGGCGAAAGGTGTCTTTCCTTTTGATGAAGCAGTGCTGTGGATTGATTTGAACTTCTTCAGGCGTCCTTCTGCTTGGAGGACTGAAATAAATGTATACCGGTACCCTGGCTGTACACGTACCTATCAAAGTGAATTTTCCAACAGCCAATCAAATCACAAGACAGTGTAAAATCAAATTAACTGCCCTAGATTGGAGGTGTTCTTGGTCTCTCTTCCTCCTTCTTTACTGGGGACTTTGCTGTCTGTAGATTTTAACAGCTGAAGTTCTGAAATCATTTTCTTTTCTCTGTTATGTCCCTGAGATTATAGGCTTCATTAGCACTTTGTCCACAGCTGCATGAGATTTGCAGTGGGGTATATGGCTGGGCAGATGTGCACAGTATAAGGGAGCCCCTGATGGGCAAAAGAACCGTTTTGTTATCAGTGTTGGGAGAGACTTTGAAAGACAAAGTTTTACCACTTTACCACAAAGTGGATTCCCAGTTTTCTCTGTAGCCAGTACATAGCAGTTGTCTCTTGCAAACCTGTCACATCCTTCAGCCTCATAAGGTTACTATGATGCTCCACTAAATGATCCTGACAGTGTTTAATGTTTATAAGCAATGCATTTGGGGTTTTCCTGGTCTGCTTAGAGATCTCAGTATGCATGGTGCACTGCTTCTTTACTTCGCACCCCCTGCCAGTTTTACAGACATAAACTCGTGTATGCTGTGAGGGCGAGGGAGTGGTTAGATGGATGAGCGGATAAATTATAAATTATACTCATTTTATCAGACAGAGCAGTGCGGCTCATTTGAAGAAAAATACTGTGCTAATAGTGTGTTTCTCTGAAAATAAGCTTAATATCGGTGCTGATTTGGAATGGAGCATGTCTGAAAAGCATCCTTCATACAATCCCATTTTCATTTGGGGGCTTTTCAGTGCAGCAGTGTGGTTTTTGGTAATGGCTTCCTGCTAACATACGTCTCGGTGAGTTCCGTATCCTTTCTCTGAATACTGTACTCCATATCACATTTGCCCACCCCCACCATCCTGGCTTCCTCCCCTGTCTCATTTTACAGCGTGGCCTACTGATGCAGCACAGTCAGCTTCCTCCACGCTGACTTCTCTAGAGCCATTAAACATTTATTGGATAGGGCCATAAGATACCTCACAATAGCCTCAGTTGTGCTACCTCACATCTTCACCCTGATACTAATGTGAATTCTAGAGGCATTATTTGACATGGGCCCTGTATAAAATGTATATAACAGACAAACTGACTACACTGGTGTCTGGCTTTGTGGCATAGTGCTGTATATGACACACGAGCCCTTCACTGGCAGCAGTGTTGGTATATATGGATTGATGGAACTTGCAGTGGATCCAAAAAATAAATCAGTAAAAAGTTCCAAAATGACAAGAACAGCTAATTTATATGAACTTGTTGTGGAGGTAAAAAAAAAAAAAAATCCAGCAGATGCTGATGTAATAGCAGGCTTTACAAAATTCAAACTGTAGTTCTCAACTGAAGCAAACTGCCTGTCTTCTATCTGGTAGTGTGAAAAAGAGACACAGTTTTTTCTGTGCCTGCACGTATCAAAAATCTCTGATTGTAATTGCGATTTGCCGACATCACTTTTCTTGTGATGGAAGCACAAGTCAACCAAGTTCCACACTACAAGTATGTAAGTATTTAGTGCAACAGTTTCAGGAAGCTGTCAGACATGGTGTGATACAAATAATCTGGCTTTGTGTCTTAATGAAAAGTCAAGTTTAACATCACTGCTGAGATGAACCAAGTGCAGGTAGAATGGACAGTGTACAAAATGCAAAAACAGTCAATGTAACTTTTTTTTCGTTGCGTTGATTACTGAAGTATAATACACAACACAAGGGCAGCTCAGAGAGATGGTCGTCCTTTATTATACTGCTCGTTCATATGCAGAGATTGAAAGAATGAAAGGCAGTGAGATTTTTAGAGAGATGGAGAGAAGAGCTACCTGTGTGCAGAGCAGCGAGAGAACCCTTTGGACCTAAGGTGGGCTGTCATATCTAAATAGAGACAAATGAAGCAGCACTGTATCTCCTCTACCACCAGACAAAATTTGTTTATTGATGACCACGTTTTGCAGACAATGCAGGATTTGTTTCCTGCATCTTTCAGGAATCCCGGATTATTATCAAATTGGAGCATGTTGTTGAAACTGTTGTATTTGTATTTTTCCTAAATTATCCATTCATATGCTTGTATCAAAACAGAATATAGTAAAAGAGAAAGTTAAAGGTGATTCTTACAGTGATCCTAATGACATGACCTTGTCAAAGCAGCGACAGCCACACATTACTGCTAAGTAAGCAGGTGTACACATGTGAAGGTAGCAGCACAAACTGAAACTTTAAGCTGGCATTTTGACAGCTGTACATGAGTACTGCCTGCTCAGAGAAAACGGTTTTTCAAGCTATGTTACTTATGTGTGTGGGAAATGTTTTAATGTATTTGTTGCTCACTGATGTATCACAGGCATTATGGATGTATATAAGATCACACTGAGTTTTTTAATTGGTAATGAATGGTTTTATTTAAATCTGCATATAACCCACTCCCAACTTGCCCTTAACTACTGCTTGGCAAGCGTGCTGCTACCGTCAGTTTTCAATATGTGGGTCAGCTCAGTGTAATTAAGACGGTCAACATCTGAAACAGATGATGAGACCAAATGTACTCCAGTGGTGTTGTCATCATAGCAGGGCATGTAATGTTGAGCTTGAGAAGTTTGTTTTTGCCTTAATGTGTGTTTTTGATTGTAAAAGAGTTTATTTCAGTGATTTGGCTCACTGTAATGTATCACAAAATTAACGTAGTGCTGTCTGCTATGAAACTAACTGATAATTGTTTGGTGGGTCAGGCAGAAGAGTGGGGCTGTATATATGCACACAGCAAGAGGAAGCAGTTTAGATCCATATTTAACCTTGTTTAAGCACTGGAATGAAAGTAGGATAAAATGTGAAACAAATTTTTTTTTTTTTTTTTTCCTGTCCGGCACTGTAGCAATCAGAATTATTGTCTGAAGGCCAAGAGAGATGCCCAACAGATTTGCTTTCCCAAGTGGACCTTTTGCTATACTGGTCCACTTGATTGTCATAGTTTATTCGATCTTTATTATTTATTTTTATTTTTTTAGTTATTACAATCAGACCGGACAGGACTCGGGGACGGGAAAGAGAAATAAGAAGAAAAGAGAAGTTGAGAAGAGAGTTAACAGAAGGAGAGGGAAAGAAAAATAGAGGAGAAAAGGGACAGAGAGAAAAGACACTGAAAATCTGCTTCACCACCTGCTGAAAAACAAACAAGCAAAAAGAAAACAGCACAGCAACAACCAACATAAGCATAGGTAACAGTAAATAATAAATACTGAATCTTACTAAGCAGTATACAAGATCGACAATGCATGATATGTTTAGAGGCAGCAGCCAACCAAGATAGTGTGTGTCTATGAGTATGAGAGCGCTGGTATTCATAAGGTTTCTCCATGCAAGTCTCTAATATTAGGTGTGGGGAGCCGTAGCCCTGCCCCCCAGGACATGAAGCAGGCATGGAGGAGATCCAGGCCCCAGACATCTAGAGGCCCCCCAGAGTGCAAGAGCCCAAGGAGGACCACCAGAGGGGCAGCCGCACCACCCTCCTGGAAAGAGCTGAGGAGAGCTCCACCCCCTGTAGCTTCTGCACCCCAGCAGCCACGGTGCAGAAGCTACAGGGGGCTGTGGTGACGTGCCTGCAGGCTCTGCCGGCAGCCAGCTGTGCCAGAGCAGACTGAGCCCCGGGGGCCTGAGGGCGCCCCACCTCCAGGAAGGGGCCCGACCGAGCCACGGGCGCCAGGCCCCGCCAAGCAGCCACCACATACCTGAGCGCCCAGCCCCGGCCACCGAGAACCACCAATGCACCAACGGCTGAGGGCATCAATCACTGGCAGGGAGTGTGGTGGGGGGAGACAGGCCCTCACACCTGGTGGGGCCTGTGATGTTCCCAGAGAGGTGGAGTCCAAGACCCGACCTGACACATAGACATAGACAAACGGGCACACAAAGACACAAGCATGCATTCCCACTCTCATGCACACATATACGAATACTCAGCACTCACCCAACGTGGAGACAAACAGAAATGAACACTGTACACACACTCACACTTCCCAAACATACTCTATACCCCCAGGTCCAGGTACCATCACCCCCAGAGGGGCAATCCGCCCCCAGACCCAGGAGATAATACCCTTTTCCCTGAGGTGGAGACAAGCAGATCGCCCCCGGTCCTGCAGCAGCAGGGAGGCCCAGCATCCCAGACCCCGACCAGACGGCCAACTCCTCCTCCCGGCCCCCCGCCCCCTATGGCGAACAGAGAACGGGGGTGTGAAGACCCCATGCCTCTCTCCGCCCGCTCATATGTGGTGTTGCTGCATACTGTTCTAAAGTGCATTTAAAACAGGGGAGGTGCATGGTGCTTTCTGCCAGAAAGCAGCAGGTGTCAGCACGGCCCCTCCCAAGAACCATGTATTTAAAATTGAGAAGTGGGCACCAGCGCCAGAGGTGAGGTTGAATACACAGACCATCCTCTGGACGCTGTATAGCGTGCCCACCCCCAAGGCCCTGTATGTATGTGTTATGAGAGTATGAGTAATGTGGATGTCTAGGTTGTGGAATAAAATTGAGGCACACGTGGCCAGAAGGGGACAGAGAAGGAGTGCCTCCCATGCACCTCAGTGTGTCACTGAGGTGCATGGGATGGGGGAGGGAAGGAATGGGGGGGGGGCAAGAACCCCTTCCTGAGGCCAGCTCCCCCGCTGACCCCAGTAGGCACCCCCGGTTCCCTGGAATCCATCAAGGCCAGGGGGCCCAGGCCCATCCGGAACGGGGCCCACAGAAGTGGGAACTACACCCCATCATCCAGTCATCTCCCACATAAGACCATAGACATTCAGGTTGAGTTCATTCTCCACCTCTCCTATAGCTCTCCCCCAACCTGCAGAGTAAACTCCTGGAGAGCAGAGACCTCCTGCAAGGATATAACAACCTCCCCGCCAGTTGAAGAGGCCCCCAGTTCCGCCAATGCACCAGTGGGCCCCCGCACCAGGGCTGGGCCCCCGTGCATGCATCCACCTACAACCCCGGTGACACACCAACCAGGACCCAAGCCCCCAAGGCCAAGCCAGAGCCCCAGCCCAGAGGCGGAGCACCCCCAGAACCCCAAGCCCGCCCCAGACCCACCCGGGGGCAGCTAGGCTACCAGGCCAGTAACCCACATCTGCCAGCACAGACCCTCCCCCAGCCCTGCTGCGCACAGCCACCAGGAAAACACCACCCAAGAGTCACCAGAGCCCCAGAGCAGATCATCAACTGCTTTGGTTGTCTCCTGCTTTGAGGTCCATGTAAATCTGCGGCCGCCCTACCTGACTCATAACGCAGACTTTTGTAGGTTTCAGTTCTTACGATATGGAGAGGTTCCTGATCAAGTACCAGCACGTAGCAAGAAGAAATAGTAATGCGTTGGAACCAATGTTGGGGTTGTTACTGAAAGAAAAAAAAAACTAAATGTATTACACATTACACTTTAGTTTTTTTGAAGAAGATGTAATGCATCATGCAATTTAATTAAAGTAATTTATCACACTGCTCATTACATTGCCTTTTCATTACATGTCCTGAATTCATTCCCATGTAAATACCAGTTAACGATACAAATCTCACGCTACAGTCCCACGAACAGACACAAATCAGTATGCTAATAAGGACACATATTCGATGGATGAGCAGGCAACCTATATGGTGCAAGACTAATGTAGAGGCTCAAATCCATCACCAGGGCCATTTACTGCATGCCTTCGCCAGTTCTTTCAACTGTCCTGTCTTCTCGCCACTATTCATGGCTGTAGGAAGTACTCCCTGTCATAAAGGGAAGACATTACAGTATTCCCTGCCAAGTGGAAAAATAGATAAATAAAAATGTATATACCATGATGCTTGGATGTTAAATATATAAATACAATACATAGCATTTCATAAAATGAAAATTGTACCAACAATAACACATGATGGTGGTCATGTGATGGTCTGGAGCTCAACAAAACCAAAAACCGTGTTAAAAACAGCGCACAAAAAACCAACAAAACTACTAAGCCCCAGAAAAACAAAATGAAGGTTTTGGAATGGGCCAGTCAGTTGATTGCGATGCTTTGCCATGACCTCAAACACGGTGTTTATTCTCAAAAACCTTCCAGTGTGGCTGAATTAAAACATTTCTGCAAAGAAGAGTGGGCCAGAATTGCTCCACAGTGATGTGTAAGATTTATTGCCAGTTATTGCAAACGCTTGACTGCAGTTCTTGTTGTCAAGTGTGGCGAAACCAGTTATTAAGGCCATGTCCACACTAATACGTTTTTGTTTGAAAACGCATCTTTTTCTCTCCGTTTTGGCCTTCCGTCCACACTGAGACGGCGTTTTTGGTCAAGGAAAACGGAGCTTTTTGAAAACGCTGCGTCGCAGTGTGGACTGCGAAAATGGAGGCTTTTGAAAACGATGACGCATTCTAGTCATATGATGCAGTCATGTGACCAATTCAACTAAGATGGCGGACGGCATTGTAAAGCAGTCGTTTTGTTTGCTCTCAATTTTTACGGCCCTATTAAAGATTAATATCAGTTTGTACATGCTCCAGATAGCTTTTCTTCAAAGAAGACGGAACAAAAACCCGGTGCTTTTCCTCGACATTTTGCCGAGACGTTTCAAAAAGCCAGAAAGTAAATAAACGGCAGACAGAAATCACGCAGGTCGAATCGTCTTATGTTTCATGCATGCGCAGTACAGGAACGTATGCGTTTTCAGTGTGGATGAACAACTCTTTGGAAACGAATAAAAACGATAGTGTGGATGCGGAGCGTTTTTAGACGAAAACGCCATTTTCAAATTTATACGAATCACTTTTTCACAAAGGGGCGGGTAGGTATGGATAGTTTTTTTTTCCCTTAATAAATTAAATCCTTATTTAAAAACTGCATTTTCTGTCAGGGCTGATGGAAACGGACTCACGCGCAGAGTTAGAAATCAGACAAACAGTCTTTATTTTCAAAACACCAGGTGAACTATTTACAGAGTGGGGGAAGGGTCAGGGGATCCACGGCAGGTGGGGAAAACACTCTGCACCCTCTCCACGATCCTCGCTCCTTCATACACTCGCTGGGCTCTTGTACTCCGACATGCTCCTCACAAACACACGACAGCGCTCAGGCGTCCAGGAGAGAAACAGGGTCAGGGAACTCTATGTACAAATAGACGGGGAATAATTATAACCAGGAAATCACTAGAAAACACGAGCGCTAGTTACGGCCATGGTTACACTAACGTGTGTCAATACAACAGTCCAGCAACGAGAAGCTCTGAGCCACCATCTTAAATAGTGGCCAGAAGACTGCTGGATAATGAGCCTCAGGTGTGTGATTGTCAGCAGGTGCGTGGGCCAAAGGTGAGCGCCGCCCAGGCAGGGAGGAGACAGGAGAGGAAGAGAACAAAAACACACATGTATGCTGTCTCAAAACCTCGGACACTTCCTATGTAGGACACATTTGAAGGCCTATGACGTCACAGCGACGTGACAAAGGCTGTTCCAATTCCAAGGATGCTCCAAATGCGTCCTTCATTTCCCCAGATTTGAAGGATGGGTTAGGTGTATCCTGTGTGGCCCAACCTATCCCAGAATTCATAGCGCGGCCCAGCCCATTCCAGTTTCCACCAATGGCAGCTGTGGAGGCGGTACAAACGGCGGCGGAGGACAGCTACATTTTCAAATGCAACATTCTGGGTCACAAAATAAACGTCTAAGATATTTTCAGGCAGAATGTAGCTGTGTAAACTCCAAATATCTGCTCGATTCATCAAGACATCACATATTTGCAAAAGTGCTCTGACGTTTTCGAAGATGTCTGTTACCCACCAGCTCGATAGCTGACCGGGAGCTCAAGGCTCACTAGAGCCGGCGAAACACCGGACTCCCGGTGCATCGCTTTCAGACCCCCCCCCCGCGGTCTTTCGCTACTCAGGTTAAACATGATATATGAGTCACTTAGATGACTTAAAAATGTTATCGTTT
>VVHJ01062768.1:0-10200 GCA_015107715.1 Tylochromis polylepis | reverse complement strand
TTTTTGTCATGATCTGCTGTGTGGCAGGCGGAATGGTGGACCCAAATGCAGGACTCGTAGAGGTGTGAATGAACTAAACTTAACTTTATTTGTTGCTTCTCCATACAACAACACACACGAACAAAAAACCGGTAGGCAGGCTGGCAGACAGAGCACACAGAAGAGATGAGGGTAGATGAGAGTACGACGCGACACAGAACCAAGAACACACAGGGCTTAAATACACAGAGATAACGAGGGGACCAGACACAGGAGGGCGACACAGCTGAACCTAATTAACCAGACAACACACGTAGACAAAACTGAATACATTCACCACAGACACAGACCTTCAACATAAGACAGGAAATTATGGCACACAGACTGGCCTAGGGTGAACTCAAAGACTAATAATAATAACACAAATCAAAACCACTGGGTCACCGACCCAGGACCGTGACACATGCTTTATTTTACAGTATTGTAAAATTAGTTTAATTTTACAATACTGTCATTCAGTATTCATTCAGAAATGGTTTCTACTTCCCCTTGCAATGTGAAGCATTTTATTATGTGTGCTCAAATATTGGACTTTACCGGAGTACTTAACTTTTTTCTTTTTTTTCCCCAGATTTTTTACTTTTTTTCAGATTCATTTGGATGATATCAAAGACAAGTGAAAATTTCTGGCTTTTATCTTTAAAATGTAGATTTAAATTTAGGTGCCCTAACAGTCCAATCAAATCCCTGTATTTTGACTTTGTAGAAGTGTTTTCTGTTAGTCGACTGACATGTTTATCATCTCATTGTACAAGTCGTAGTGGTGCATGTGATACTAAATCATATATTATGCACCCTTAAATTTGTGCAAATGCCATTCTTGTAAATGTTTAGTACGTCTGTTACCATTGTGAGTGTATGTTGTGTCCTGCATTAGGAGGCTTACTTGCAGTGTCATTGCCAGTGTGGCTGGGTGACGGTAAGGAGGAAGTGTAAACAGAACGCCTAAACAGAAGCCCCTGGTACACCACCAACCTGTCCAAGTGTCTAATCGTTTTTCCCCACTCAACGACACACCTGCTGAGAAACAAGCTCTGGTAACTGGCGATTCTGTTTTGAGAGGTGAAGCTAGAGACACCAGCAACCATAGTTAATTGTCTTTCAGGAGCCAGAACAGGTGACACTGGGGGGAATTTAAAATTGCTGGCTAAGGGTAAATGTAAATTCTTTAAAATTATAATTCACATTGGAAGTAATGACACCTGGTTACATCAATCGGAGGTCACTAAGATTAGTATTGAATCGGTTTGTAACTTTGCTAAAACAATGTCAGACTGTAGTTTTCTCTGGTCCCCTCCCCAGTTGGACTAGGAGTGACATGTTTAGCCGCATGTTCTCCTTAAATTGCTGGCTGTCTGAGTGGTGTCCAAAAATGATGTGGGCTTTATAGATAATTGGGTAACATTCTAGGGGCAACCTGTTCTTGTTAGGAGAGACGGCATCCATCTCACTGTGGGTGGCCCATCCCACTTGGGGTGGCTGTAGCTCAGGTGGGTAAAGCAGGTCTCCTGTGGTTCGATCCCCATCTGCTCCAGTCTGCAAGTCAAATATCCTTGGGCAAGATACTAACCCCAAGTTGCTCACTGATGCAGCCATCTGTCATGGTCCAGAGTCTGGTGACTCCGTGTTTATACTTTGTGTTCATTAATATTTAGTGAGTTAGTTCGTTTTCGGGTTATTTGTTATTATTTCCAGTGTTTAGGGGTTCTCTGTGCCTCCCTTGTGTTCCTTGTGTTGTGTCTAGTGTTCTTGGTCCTATGGTCATGTTTCCTGTTTTACTTTGATATCTTGCGTCCTGTGTGTTCTGTTTTGCTCCCGGTCTCGTCTGATTAGTGTCAGCTGTGTTCCCTGCCTGTCTGCCATTTCCTTGTTTCCTCATGTGTGTATATATAGTGTTTGCTTCCCTTTATTCCTTGTCGGATCATCTGTTTGTCACCCCTGTTCATCATTCTGTGTGTCATCCCCTGTGTTCCTTCCTCGGTGTTTCCATGCCTCAGGTTCCTCGTTCCCGGTTGTCAGGTTTTGCTTCGTTTCCTCATGTTCTTAGTTTAGCTGTTTCCAGTTTAGGTTTTCTTAGTGTTCTCAGTTCCCCGTTTTCCTTTTGGTTATAGTGTTTTTGTGCAGCCCAAATAAAGGCTCGTTTTCAGTTTCATCCTCCGTCTATTCATCTGTTTGTCTGCGCTTGGGTCCACTCTCCATTATCTCCACACGGTTTGCCTCTCAAACTGTGACATCATTGGAGAATGAATTTGTGTGAATGTTAGATAGAAGCACTTAAATGAAAAGAGTATAGAAAAAGTACTTGTGTGGCAAGTTGTGTAAAGTGCTTTGATTGCTCAGAGTAGAAAAGCCCTATATAAGAACTTGTCCATTTACCATTTAATTTGGATGGAGCAGCTCTCATTTCAAGAAATCTGGCCAAATTTATTAAACTGCCCAAAATGTGACCGTCCAGAGTTGGGACCAGGAATCAGACTTGTTGTCTTACATGCCTCTCTGCAACTTCTCTAGTCCTCTTATCCCCAAAAATCACATCCCATTAGAGACTGTGTCTACTCCCAGACCAACAAAAAACAAAACCAAAAATCAGCAAAAAATGCTGTAAACAAAAAATCACAAGGAAGGAATAATATAGCATCCACAACTGCACCAAAGACTAAAATACTGAAATGTGGATTGCTAAACATTGGGTCTCACTCTCTCTCCCTGTTAGTATATGTATTAATAATTGATGAACAATTTACTCTGCCTTACAGAAATCTGGTTACATCAGGATAATTATGGATTATTATGTCAGTATAAATGAATAAACACTCCAGGGTTAGACTAATTGTCAGAATCCTCGAAGCCTCCTCCCGGTGGGACATGCCCAGAACACCTCACCCAGGACGCACCCAGGAGGCACCCTGGTCAGATGCCCAAACCACCTCAACTGGCTCCTTTCGATGTGGAGGAGCAGCAGCTCTACTCTGAGCCCCTCCCGGATGGCTGAACTTCTCACCCTATCTCTAAGGGAGACGCCAGCCACCCTTCGGAGGACGTTCATTTCTGCCGCTTGTATCCGCAAACTCGTTCTTTCGGTCACTACCCACAGCTCGTGACCATAGGTGAGGGTGGGCACTTGATCGATCGGTAAATTGAGAGCTTCGCTTTAACACTCAGCTCTCTCTTCACCACGACGGACCGGTACAGCGTCCGCATCACTGCAGCCCCAGCACCAATCCATCTGTCGACCTCCGGCTCTCATGAACAAGAACCCGAGATACTTAAACTCCTCCACTTGGGGCAGGAACTCGTCCCTGACCCGGAGTGGGCACTCCACCCTTTTCCGGCTGAGGACCATGGCCTCAGATTTGGAGGTGCTGATTCTCATTCCCACCGCTTCATACTCGGCTGCAAACTGTTCCAGAGCGAGCTGGAGGCCATGACCGGATGAAGCCAACAGAACCACATCATCCACAAAAAGCAGAGATGAGATTCTGAGACCACCCAAGTGAAAGCCTTTCACCACTTGGCTGCGCCTAGAACTTCTGTCCATAAAAATTATGAACAGAATTGGTGACAAAGGGCAGCCCTGGCAGAGCCCATCACCCACCGGGAATGAGACCGACTTATTGCCGGCTATGCGGCCCAAGCTCTTGCAACGGTTGTATAAGGATCGAATGGCCCGTAGCAATGGGCCAGACACCACATACTCCCAAAGCACATCCCACAGGACACTCCGAGGGACACGGTCAAATGCCTTTTCCAAGTCCACAAAACACACGTAGACTGGTTGGGCAAACTCCCATGCACCCTTAAGTATCCTTGAGAGGAAAAAGAGCTGGTCCAGTGTTCCACGGCCAGGACGAAAACCGCATTGTTCCTCCTGTATCCGAGGTTCGACTAACAGATGGACTCTCCTTTCCAGCACCCTGGCATAGATTTTCCCAGGGATGCTGAGGAGTGTGATACCCCTATAATTGGAACACAACCTCCAGTTCCCCTTCTTAAAGATGGGAACCACCACCCCGGTCTGCCAATCCAGAGGTACCACCCCTGAACTCCACAGAACATTGTAGAGGCGTGTCAACCAGGACAGCCCTACAATATCCAGAGCCTTCAGGAACTCAGGGCGGACCTCATCCACCCCAGGGGCTCTGCCACTGAGGAGTTGTTTAACTGCCTCATTGACCTTGCCCCTGGAGATTGGCGGGTCATTCCCTCATCCCCAGACTCTGCTTCCTCCATGGAAGACGTGCCAGTGGGATTAAGGAGGTCCTCAAAGTATTCCTTCCACCACCGGACAATTTTCTCAGTTGAAGTCAGCAGCGCTCCACCCGCACTATACACAGTGCAGGTAGAGCACCGCTTTCCCCTCCTGAGTTGCCTGACGGTTTGCCATAATCTCTTCGAGGCAGTCCGAAAGTCTTTTTCCATGGCCTCTCCGAACTCCTCCCACACCCGAGTTTTTGCTTCAGCCACTGCGTGAGCTGCATTCCACTTAGCCTGTTGGTACCTATCAGCTGCCTCCGAAGTCCCACAGGCTAACCAAGCCCAACAGGACTCCTTCTTCAGCCTGGTGGCTCCCTTTACCTCTGGTTCGAGGGTTACCACCACGACAGGCACCAACCACCTTGCAACCACAGCTCAATGCAGCGGCTTCAGCAATGGAGGTGTTGAACATGAACATGGTCCATGTCCCCAGTCTCCCTCGGAATGCTGTTGAAGCTCTGCCAGAGATCTCGTGGACTGGGGCCTCTTCCAGGCGTTCCTAGCGCACCATCACTATACGTTTAGGCACGCCAGGTCTGTCCAGCGTCCTCCCCCACCACCTGATCCAACTCACCACCAGGTGGTGATCAGTTGACAGCTCAGCCCCTCTCTTTACCCGAGTGTTCAGAACATATGGCTGGAGGTCTGGTGCTATGATTATAAAATCGATCATCGACCTGTGGCCTAGAGCATCCTGGTGCCACGTGCACTTATGGACACTCTTATGTTCGAACATGGTGTCCGTTATGGTCAAACTGTGGTTTGCACAGAAGTCCAACAACAAAACACTCCTTGGGTTCAGATCCGGGATTGAGAGCCATTCCTCCCAATCACGCCTCTCCAGGTCTCACTGTCGTTGCCCACATGAGCATATAAGTCTCCCAGTAGGACAACAGAGTCCCCAGGCGGAGCACCCTCCAGCACCCCACCTAGTGGACCCTAAGAAGGCTGGGTACTCTGAACCGCCACTCGGTGCATAAGCGCAGACAACAGTCAGGACCCATTCCCCAACCCGAAAGTGCAGGGAACAAACCCTCTCATCCACTGGGAGAAACCCCAACATACAGGCAGCAAGCCAAGGGGATACTAGGTTACCCACCTCAGCCCGCCGCCTCTCACCAGGGGCAACTCCAGACTGAGACAGAGTCCAGCCCCTCTCCAGGAGACTGGTTCCAGAGCCCAAGCCTGGAGGTGAGCCCGACTATATCTAGCCAGTACCTCTCACCCTCTCGCACCAACTCAGGCTCCTTCCCCACCAGAGAGGTGACATTCCATGTCCCAATTGCCAGTCTTGGTAGCCGGGGATCGGTCCACCAGGGCCTCCGCTCCTGACCGCCGCCCGGCACACAATGCACCCGACCCCTACGGCGCCTCCTGCGGGTGGTGGGCCTGCAGGAGGATGGGCCCATGTCCCTTTTTCGGGCACCCTCCCTGGGCCTGGCTCCAGGGCGAGGCCCCGGTAACCCTGTCCTGGGCAGGGATAGGGTTACTGCTCTTTGTCTGGTCCCTCACCCAGGACCAATTTGCCATGGGAGACCCTGCCAGGGGGCAGAAGCCCCCGGACAACATAGCCCCCTGGCAGGGTCCCTGGGACACACAAACCCCTCCATCACGATAAGGTAGCGATTTGTGGAGGGGGAATCGCTACCTTAATTATTGTAAATAATTTTACTTATTCACTGTGTACGACTCTGGCTACTGTAGCTCCTCTGAAAAAGAAAGCCTCAAATCAGGAGTACTTGGTTCCCTAGTATAACACTCAAATGAGCACCTTAAAGCAGATACCTTGTGAGCTGGAGAGGAAATGGCATCTCACTAATCTCGAAGATCATCATTTAGTTGGGGAGAGCTGTTAACATCAGTAGAACGGTGGTGGAGAATCAAGGCAAAGCCCTGCATATATTGTGGTCAGGCCGGGAATTTATTTGCAACTTGCTGGTGCGGCTAAAAACCAGTCCCTGTCAGTAAAGGTGGGGATACTAACGGGTGGGACTGTTCTGAAAAGAAATTTCGCTGCATGCAACTTCCAGCCCCCATCTGTGTCGGCGATAATAGTTTCTCTCTCCAGGGCTTATTAGATTCTGAGGCCAAACAAAATTAGATGAGCAGGCTGGATTTTAATTAAAACTTTGATGACGAGATACAATCAGGTGACAGTGCTGTTGTGAGACAGTTGTTGTCCGGCATGACAGTACTGTTATGAAACTGCTTATGTTGAATTATTCCTTAAAGAAAAAGACATTTTCCATTACTGTCACACTTTTCAGTTCAATTCAGCTTCATTTATATGAAACAGCAGTTGCCTCGGAGTGTTTTACATTGTAACTTAGAGAACCTACAATATTAGAGGAAGCCCTCAAATGTTCATTTGTGAACATAAAGAAGGAGACCTCCAGGTTTGATGAGCTGAAACCCGTAAGTGTGATGAGGAGGAGACCTCCATTTTAACAGTTAAAGAATTATAGCAGAACCAGGGTTAGGAAGGGACAGCCACCTGCCTTTACCGGTTGCGGAATAAACGGGAAGAGTGCAATGAATACAATGTGAAGGCTTTACAGACAGCTTTTAGTTACTTAGGATTATTTAATAGGGAATCGAAACAGTCCTATCCAGAATGCATGAATTATTTTTTCAATATCAGTCCAAGACACAATGTTTTTAATTTTAGCATTATTATGCAGATCAAAAAATGCAGTCTCAACCCTAACCCTTAGCAGGTTTCTCATGGTACTATAGATCCAGGTAATGGTAACTATGGTAAGGTGACTGGTTCTTACATACAGTAGCACTTCTCTACTGTACTTAAACACATAGAGGGCTTTATACAACATGTCTCATTCACACAAGCAGTTTTTTTTTCATCTAAGTGCTTTCTGTCCAAAGGTTTTCAATCTGATGAAGTCATCGGGAGCAAAACAGGGTTCATTACACGCAAGAATACTCTAGTATGCAGACTGGAGCAGCCAGGCATCAAACCTCTTGGTGACTAATTTTCTAATTTCTAATTTGTTTTCTTTGATTTCATCTACACCTCAATTTCTTTCCTCTCTAACGGAAATGTCAGTGCATTTGTCCTACACTTATCACTGTGATGATATTCCTAGTGAAATACTGGTGTCGGCCAAACGTGTCTTTTATTCAACAAAATAACAAAATTGTCACCAGAGCACAAAGTATAAAGGAACAAATACAGTACAAAGTACAATAGTCCCTTACGTGGTATTACCCCAGTGACAAGCAGTTACAATGGAATGGACTAGAATATCATTTATTTAGTGTTTCTCTAGTCTCAATGACAGTTTAAAGCACTTAGAACTATGAGCCACATTTAACAATACATCAATATTGCACTTGATAATATACATTGTAAGCGCTTTAAATACCTAATACGTTATACAAAACCCTCTCTCACAAACCTTTGAGAGCTTGGATAAACCTGAAAATCATTACTTTAGCATTTTGTGCAGCACACGTCAAAGTCTAATTCTTAAGATTTAAAGAACTTTGCCTCAGCATGAAACGATCTTGCCATCATCAGCTTGAAGGTCTAAAATAAAGTGCTGTGTGAATGGTTTAATGCTTGCAGTAGTAAGCACTTAGAAAGCAACTAATGTGTACTGATACAGGGTGAATTTACCTTTTTCAAAACAACAATTCCTTCTTGACTTTGACCATTAGAGATGATGTCAAACATGTTGCCCTCATCTCCTGGAACAATGGCATAATCCACCCGTGCGTTGCTGCCTACATCCAAATCATGGGCTTGAATTCGTCCCACAGCTGCACCCAATGATGCTGACTCTGGTACGTGAAGATGAAAAATACCTGAAAGAATAAGAAAGATAAGTAAAAAGAGACAAACAATTAAATACTATTGTTAGTCCAACTTAACTGAATGACTGAATGAGTAGATTTTTTTTTGTCAAAAAATGAGCAAATCAGACATTACTAAGAGTTACTATTACTCTTAGTGAAGCGCGGGGGATTGTCATTGACATCACTGAGGGTGATATTGATGATGGTGGTAGAGGCCAGTCCCCCCAGCTGACCACCCATATCCTTGGCCTGGAGAAGAACCTGGTAATCCTCTTTCACCTCTCGATCCATGTTGGCCAGAGCTGTCCGAATTATACCTGAAAGAAGAGAGGTCTAAAATATTAACGGGGAATTTAGTTTAACATTTTAGACCTCACTATAACAAAGAACAAAGACAAAGATGATTCGGGCTTTAGTCTACATGGACCAGCATACAATTAGGTCCATAATTCGTACAGGAAAAAGTAATTTGTTGTAATTTTGCCTCAGTGCATCTACAGTAGTGTGAAAAAGTGTTTGCCCCCTTCCTGATTTCCCCCTTCCCACATTTTAACATTTTTTTGTATATTTGTCACACTTAAATGTTTCAGTTTATCAAACTAATTTAAATATTAGATGGAGATGTTTATTACTAAGGGGGGAAAAAAAGCCAAATCTACATGGACCTGTGTGAAAAAGCAATTGCCCCCCCAGTCTGCTGAATTCGCTCAAGAGAGAACCTCGCCATTAAACTGCTACAGGCATCACCGGACAAGTTACAAACTACAGTAAAGTCTTTGGCTGGTGATAACTTTGAATGCTTGACTGTAGAAGAATCCACCATTACAAGACCAAAACCAGTTGCTCGTGCACCGAACGATGACCTTGAAAACCACTCACAGAGCATTAATCTCCATATACTAAACATTCCTGAAGGGAGCGAGGATGGCAAGGACCCTCTAAAGTTTATGTTGGAGGTATCAATGCAGGCAATGGCCCCAGTCTTCCCTACGTCACCTGAACTGGAAAGAGCCCACCAAACCCCAGATCCAGCTAAAGGTCATTACCCCCACACTGTCCTGTTCAGCTTCTCCATATTCCCACAGAAAGAAGCTGCACTGCGCTGGGCCAGGAACTACGTGTTGCGTTCAACGGTGTAAAACAAACCCTGTGTCAGAGAAATGTCAGATTCCACCTGCTGTACCCGGTCTGGCACCGTGTGATGTGCAGAGACCACATGTTCACATTCAACTGACCTGATGAGGCTCAGAGATTTCGTGACCAGAGGTTCAGTAAATAGTAAGACTACATGTATGATGAGTAATCATCTAAGCTTAAAGTTGAGTATGTGCACATTTTCATCCTTTCATAATAATCAGTGGGACTCATGGTCCGGACACTCATTAAAGTTATTGTTGGGTTATTCAACATTATCCTACATGCAGGTGCATAACAGAAAATCTTCTATCACACCGACCATCTTTGTTGACTTTTAATATCTCTGTTACTTCTTTTTGACATGTGTGTATGCAAGAGCATACACATTGAAAGGCACGAGTATTTGTGTATTTATAGATATAAATAAATAATAAATAAAATTTTATTTATATAGCACCTTTCTAGACAGAATCACAAGGTGCTGCACATAAGATAACAAGTCATAAAGCAGACAACATAAAACAGACAAAAATGAACCAAAAGCCTTTTTAAAAAGGTGAGTTTTGAGATGTTTTTTTAAAAGCGACTACTGAGTCCACAGTTCTTAAGCTTTGAGGGAGAGAGTTCCACAGTCTGGGGGCCACCGTGGCAAAAGCTCTATCACTCTTAGTTCTCATCTTATTGTGATGTTTCGCAAGTAAGCCCTGATCAGATGATCTCAGGGACCTGCTAGGGACATAGGGCTGTAGAAGATCGGAAATATAGGCTGGTGCCAGTCTGTGCAAAGCTCTAAAAGTCAAAACCAGGATCTTAAAATGGACTCTGAATTCAATAGGTACCCAGTGTAACTGAGATAACAACGGTGTCACATGTGAATACTTGGAGGATTTGGTCAAAAGCCGAGCTGCAGCGTTTTGTACAACCTGCAGACGATCCAGGGACCCTTTGCTTAGA